>KK117719.1:215130-317033 GCA_000611955.2 Stegodyphus mimosarum
AAACATTTTAAATATATATATATATATAAATGAGCAATGAAGAGAGCTTGGAGGAACAGTACAAGGTTACAGTTAAAAATTTTATGTGTGTCTACTAAATCAAAATTTTATACAATTAAAGGCATCATAATGACTGTTTGAGTCCAATTAAAGGCACCATAATGACTGTCTTGAATCCAATTAAAGGCATCATGATGACTGTTTTGAATCCAATTAAAGGCATCATAATGGCTTCAAAATACAATTGTTTTGAACTCTGTACAAATTGCAATTATATAGCAACCTAATTTTTAAGTACTTTCTAACATTTCATTTTCATCTTAAAAGTAATGCTTCATAAGTAAACACGAAATAATTAAGTTTAACATGATGTCCAAAATAATAACCAAGAACTAAAACTTTCACTTGTTTCTACATTGAAATACATGGTAGAGTTAATTGAAAATAGTAAACTCACAAAGTAAAATAATTAATGCTAAAAACAAGTAAAAAATTACATAAAATTTGACACTACAACTTATAAAAGAAAATTAAGCTATAAAGCAGACAAAGTTTTATTGATATTTGAATTAAGTAATCACATAAATTTTTCTCCAACTTTGTTTTAAATATATCTACAATAGGAACAGCTACATCAAAACTATATGTTGTTCTGAAATTTAATGTCTTTAGTAGCATGTAACATACTAAATTCAAATTACTTACATAATGACTTTATATCTTATGTGGTTTTCAACATATGCAGCTTGAAAATATGAGCCATTCTGATATGCATAAGGTTTCAATGAATATATTTTTGTGAAATGCACTTTTAATTTCATACAGTGATCTCTAAGAAACTTAACCAACTCATTAGAATGATACCTTTATGTTTGATTTGGGATTTACAGTGTTTATACATCCATTCAGATTATTTTACTGTAAATGGGCCATTAAAGCATACAACACCATTTGAAAGAACAGAAACAGAAGAATATTGTCAATGACAATTAGAATGTTCCATGGATTGCCTTACTCTTGCCCCTTCAAAAGCAATATTTTAAGCATATGTTACTACCAATGTACTTATATGTTCAAAATACAATTAATTAAAATTTATTGTAGTTTATGTTAGTGTTAAGTAATTAAGTTAGTAGAAGAAGATTTATATTTATTTTTATAAATAATTGAAGAATATTAGAGTTTATATTTAATTTGCTAGCCAAAAATTAACACATTCAGTGCCAATGATACACTGGTGCATGACTGGCATTATTGCTGAAGAGCCAATCGTGCTCTGATGCGTAATGTGGGCTGATGGCTCAGGTGCCAGTCATGTGCTGGCATGGAAAAAGCAACTTCTCACTGTTTATTTTCAATCGACATTATGCTTTGAATATGCTGGCACTGGCATAGAGTGAAGTTTAGAAACTAGTTGCAAATGTATGTGGTTTGGAATAAAAACAAAGTTTCATTTCATGCAAAGATAATATGAATACGATTCTGAAATATATAGTTCGCAATAATATCATTGTAACTATCTTATAATAAATTCATTTGTAATACATGTATATTTGTTTGTAATATAGTTTTATATAAAAATAATCCAAATTATTACTTATTTTGATTCATTTTTAAATGCCATGCACTAGCACGTAATGTGGCATTGCAGAAATAATTTTATCTCTAGTGCTGATCATGCGCTGGCACGCAGCCATAAAATTTTAAACTTAAAGGCTTACTAATAAATGTGGTACACATAATAATCTTTTATTACCTCTTAGCAAGTTGGCATATGGGTAAAATTTATTTCTATGACACAGCATTATCTATCAATATCATTATCGTCGCTTAAATGCAGTTACAATTCCGGATCGTTACCCAGTACCCCATATTCAGGATTGCACAAATGTTTTCGAGGAAAACCATATTCTCAACTCTTGATTTAGCCCATGCCTATCATCAAATACCTGTTAACCTTGCTGACATTGCAAAAACTGCCATCACCATCCCTTTTGGTCTTTTTGAATTTTTAGCTATACCATTTGGTTTACGTAATTCAGGCCAAACTTTCCAATGTTTTATACATGAAGTTTTATTTGGATTGGATTTTTGCATCCCTTATTTTGATGACATCCTTATTGCATTGATTAATGAAGAAGAGCACACCAGTCATCTTTGTCAGGTATTTGATCATTTGAATAAACACGGTTTGACTTTAAATCCTAACAAATGCATACTTGGAAAACCATCTGTTTCCTTTTATGTTGCTTTATCACTGATTGACTTATAACTGCCTCAGGTGTAAAACCCTGCCTGAAAAAAACCAAAGCAATCACCGACTTCCCCAAACCTACCACTATAGCCGAGCTTAGGTGCTTCTTAGCCATGATAAACTTCTATTGCCGCTTCTTACCAAAAACAGCTGAGACCCAAGCCTCATTGAATGAACTCTTAAAAGATTCACATAAAAATTATAAACGTCCTGTTCCTTGGAACAGTGAACTCAATCACACATTTGAAAAATGCAAACATGACCTTATTAATGCTGCAACTCTCTCTTATCATTCTCCTAACCAAAAGCTGAGTATTATGGTTGACACTTCTGACATTTCCATCGGAGCTGTCTTAAACGTTCGACATTCTAACAACTATAAATCTGCAGCATTTTTCTTGCATAAGCTGTCTCACACTGAACAAAAATACAACAGATATGACAGAGAGTTATTAGCTATTTATGCAGCTATAATATATTTCAGACATAATCTCGAGAGTCAACACTTCACTATATTTACTGATCACCGACCTCTAACTTATGCATTCACATCAAAATCAAATTGTGCTTCCTCGCGACAAATTTGGCACTTAAATTACATAGCTCAGTTCAGCAGATACTCAGCATGTATCAGAATCCAGCAATGTTTTTGCAGATACTCTGTTGTGTATTCAAGGCATCAATGCCAATGCACTACTTGATTTCATTTTTATTGCTCACTTGCAAGCCACCAATGAGGAGTTAAAATGTTAAGTGAAGCCTAAGTGAAGATGAGGAGTTAAAACGCCTGAGTGAAAAAGAAGTTGCGTTTCCCCAACCTATCGCACCCAGGTATCCGGGCTTCCAAAACGCTCATACATTCGTTTGACCATCCATGCTAAAGAACATTGCCAATTGGACTCGTTTCTTCATCATGTGCCAGCGTTCAAAAGTTACCCGGCACACACACATAGCCCTTTGGAAAAGATCACGATGCCCTCCGAGCAATTCGACCATGTTCATATAGACATCGTCGGTCCTCTGCCACCATCTGAAGGTTATCAATATCTACTCACCCGCACTAACAGATTCACTTGTTAGCCCAAAGCTTTTCCCATTCAGGACATTTCTGCTGACTCTGTGGCTTGATAATTCATCTCTGGTTGGATTGCAGGGTTTGATGTACCATCAATTGTGACAAGGATGACAATTTCAGGCATACCTTTTCGCTTCTCTAACATCTGTGCTGAATTCACACTTCGCCGTATCATTCTTCCGCCAACAGTTTAGTGGAATGTTTCCACTGCAATCTAAAAGCACTCTCAAGTGCCATAATGACACTCATTGGACTACATCACTCCCTCTTGTGCTTCTTGGTTTACGTTCTTCCTTCAAGCAAGACCTCACAGGTACATCATCTGAATTCATCTACGGAACAATGCTTCGATTACCATCCGAGTTCTTTCAGACATCCTCTGCTCCAGTCAATCCAACATCCTCCCTCCAGACTTTCCGAGAGGTAATGAAGACGCCGTCTCCAATTCCTACATCATGCCACAACAAATCAGCCTCATTCGTACATCCTGCACTGAGCAGTTGCACTCAAGCGTTTGTGGAAAATGACACGGTAAAACCACCGCTAGCTCCTCCACATGATGGACCCTTCAAAGTCTGTGCACGTAACAATAAGCATTTCACAGTTCTTGTGCACGACAAGGAAACTGTTCTCAGAATAGACTGACTGAAGCCTGCGTTCTTCGAAGCTTCAATTACTCAGGTTCCTGTGACCAGCGATCCTCCCGATTCCCCAGATACTCCTTCGATCGAACTTATGCTTCCTCCCAGTGTTCCAGCTGTCACATGACCGAGAAGACGTGTGCACTTCAACACCAGATATTTGTGAACTGATTTTTTTCATTGTACCTTTGGTACTCGGGGGGTGGGAATAACTGTACTTATTATTTTTATTTATCCACTGGCCCAAGACAGCCTGTTACCAGCTTTCTCCCTCTTGTCAAGTAGGGGAAAATTTAAACTGGTTAGACACTTTGTTCCTGGTTGCTATCGGTCATGCACACATTCACCTCTCTTCTGCCTCATGATGCCCGCATAGCTGTACTACGACTTTCATGCCTTTTGCTAAAATGAACTTACTACCTGTAAAAATCCTATGTTGTGCGACATGCATCCGATGTTATTCTGTTATTAATGAACATGTGTTGAAATATATATCTCTGTGTTTATCTAAATAAAAAAATGGTAATACCACCGAGCCAAAAGGAATCATCGTTATTCTTGCAGTAACAACACACACCACCATAATTTGCATCCGTGAATGATAACCATAAGGGATTTGAAGAACTAATTTATCATGCAAGATGTGAATTAATGCATAGTAAAATTTATAAAAATTAAAGAAAGGTCAAAATATTTCTAGATAATAAATATAAGAAAAACGTTTACCTAGGACATTTCCATGCAGATAATGGTAAATGTTGTAACCTTCGAATGATGCTTCGACCCCACCTCAACCATAAAAGTCCTATTATGAAACAAATAACTGTTTCTATGTAATAGCCGTCTATCACAGTAATACATTTATGACCAGCTTCAGCACATTTCTGAAAGAAAAATAAAGTTATATCAATTAAAATCACGGACCAAAAAATAATTTAATCTTCAATAAATTGTAGAGTAAAAAATTAAGACATTTTAATAAAAGAAAAAAATTAAAATTTTAAATACAAAAGCACTTGAACAAAAGTTTTGCGTTATTGATGGGAAACTCTATACAGGAAGACAAGCAAATTCTTTCACGAACACTTTAGACAAAATTTTTTATATGATTAAATAAATACACATATCAATGTACTGATATTAAGTAACATAGCCTTTCTATTTTACAAAAATATAACATGCTTATGAAATATTATTTGAGCTGAAGTGGCATAAAATCAGACAGCAACTACCATTAATGGAAATTTTCAGCTCCCAATTTCACACAACAATAAAAACATAACTTGCTACACATAATAAAAACAAAACTTACTGCATACACTAAAAAACATCCGTAACGTATCTTTTAATACAAACTCTCCTGCTAATATAAACTGTTGGACTAACTGTAGCAATGAGGGTGCCCTCTGATGAGTAGCCAGAGAAAACTTCAGTAAAAGCCAAGCGAGGAACCTGAAAGGTTGTGTCAGACTCTTGCTGTGTAATTTTCATAAAGTTAAATCTAATGTCTGTGTGCGACTTAAACCTGTTATAAATTATTGTTACACTATAAAGGACTTTTATAACCCCATCCAAAACGATCCCCCTTATAATTTGGCACCCAATGTAAATGTTTAACTTTGAGTATTTCTGCTTGGCTTTTGCTCAGTTTCTTTTTCAGAAATAGTACTTGCATCCCTTTATAGTACTTCCTTTGGATCCAGCTCCTAAAATTTTAGGTAAAGAATACCTTGCCTGTTAGGGATGAAACTTTTTTTTCTGGTACTCTGATGGCTTAAGCATCAAATAGTTGTCCACGATATCATTTGCTTTGCATTTAAACATTAATCTTTTGTAATGTTTTAACTCTTAATGTTGAAAATGTGCAAATATTTAACTAGAAAACGTAAAATTAAGTTCTTAAAGTATATATATAACTTTCATGGATATTATGTCATTTTGAAATGATTATGAAATTCTTTGATTTTTATTTACACATAATGCGTGCACAAGAACTGTATAATCATAATATTCAGTTTTGTTTTGAAATGGTAAATGTGGTAAAACATAAAAAAGTGTAATATATTCAAAGCAAAGCATTTTAGGAGTACAATTCTGTGTTAGAGATTGTTAAATATAACAAGCTGAATGTATTTAACCTTAAAAAGGTAATTTTGATTTCGTGAGCAGACAGTAGCTCAATGACATGTTTATTAAGCTGTGCTTCCATAACCATTTCATTTATTGATATTTTTTTTATTGCATTTCCAGTTACATTGCTAGAAAATTGTTTATATTTGATGATTTAAAGCAGCCAAGTTATTTGAACTGTGCCATTTCTGTGATATTTTTAGTCAACAAGAGTGTTTTTTTTATATATTATTTTGACACTGTGTTATATATTTTTTTTCATATTAACTAACTTTAGTGTAGTAACATACTGTGGTAAAATGACTACAGATCTTTCCTGGGTAAGGTGACCTCATACGACCTTCTATTTAGTGCCATAATAAAGTTTTTTTTTTTTAATTGAAGCATTTATCTTAAGTGAAACAGGTCACCACGTCGTTTTTTGCTTAAGGACGCAAACAAGAAAGGTGTGTTCTAGCAAATGAACTTGGTGTGAATGTTACTGAAAAAATGACAACAGTTGATATCTAGGATGACATTTTAATAAGTAAGGGAAATAATGAAGAGTTTATGATAGATCTATTTTTTAGCATACTTGCGGAACGAAAAGAAATAGAGGAACACGAATTTAACGAAAGAAAAGAGTGTGAGGAATGCAAATTTAATGAAAGAAAAGAGCGTGAGGAACGCAAATATAACTCTTAAAAAGAAAAGAGGTAGGAGGAAAGAGGTAGGAGAATGTAAGCACAAGCTTGAAAAATTGAAATACAAATAGCTAGTTCAGGTGCTAGTCATGATCCCGTACCTGTTTTTAAACTCACCGACACAGATATTTTGTAAATTACAACTACAAACTTTAATTCTTCACTTTAATCGAAAAACTGATGACATGAGCCTTTTTCTCACTTTACTTGAAAGGCAACTAAGAATTTTGAACATACCTCAAGGGAAATGGGTAGTGTATCTCTTAGGTTTGTTACCTAATGACGCTGCAAAATAAATTGCAAAGGTACCTGCTGTTGATGTTCAAGATTATGACATCAAACAAATTCTCTTAAAGCGTTTTAAACTAAATGCTGAAAAATTCTGACAGTTATTTTCGCAGCATCATAAAAGTCCTAATAGTACATGGCGAGATTTTCACTTTGATTTGAGAAATTTCTTTCATGGATGGATTGGCAAATTAAAAGTCATTTTTGTGAAGTTAAAGGATTTGATGATATCAGACCAAATTAAAAGATGATTCCCTTCTGAGTATAAAGAACATTTTATGGATCATTTGTCCGAGTGGACTGATCCGCTTCAAATGGCTGATGTGAAGAAGCTAAAAATAAAAACATCAGAAGTAGAAATGTCAGTATGGACACTCCAAAACCTTCTCAATGTGGTGGTCTCAAAAATTATAAAAATAACCATCAAACTGTTAAAACCTAAGCGACAAGGAATTCTGGCATGAGAGAAGATCGACCAACTGCTAGTTGTTATGGTTGTGGAAAATCAGCCTTTGTTAAGGCTGTGTCCAACCTGCTTTCCTTCTTTAAGTAAAGAATCAGCTGACTTCAAAGCTATAAACTTACATACATTGTCTGTGAAGACACCTCACACGACTCTTTTAAGGGTAAGAATTAATGGATTTACAGGAATTGTCTGCACTGATACTGGCACTACTTACACTACAGTAGAAGAAATGTTATATAATCTCTTGAAAGAACAGGGAACAGAATTTAAGAAAATTACTATAAAGGTCACTCTCGCCGATGGTATTCAAATGAACAAAGAGGTCCACATGACTCAGGTAGACATTCAGATTGAAGGAAGATCATTCCACATAACTTTATTTGCGCTCCCCTCAGCAAAGGGTAACAGGACACTTTTAAGATCAGATTTTCTCAGAAGCACTGGAATTGTTTTAGACCTAAGTCATTGGTGGTTTTACTACAATAATCTGAAACAGAAGTTTAAGGGCAACATCTATTGTCTCATCAAAGATCACAATTAAATGAATTACTGAGTCAATATTCAACTATCTTCCAACCAGGGTGAGAAGCAACAACTTTCATGGAATACCAAATTAAAACTGGAAACCATCCCCCAGTAGCTGCACCATCATACAGAATAAACCCTGCCAAGAAAGAAATCTTATAGCAAGAAAAGCATCATCATAAAGGAAGAAATTGATAAGCTCTTATCTGAAGGAATAACTGAAGAATGCAAATCATCTTATGCATCCCCCAGTTGTTTTAATATTGAAATATAATGGAACTGTATGCCTCTGCATAGATCACTGGAAATTGAACGCGATTACAGTTCTGGATTCCTACCCACTTTCGAGAATGGATGATCTGTTACATGAGGCAAAACCTACTCCTTTCATGTCGACCCTTCATCTTCATGCAGGTTATCACCAAGTGAAGGTTCATACTGATGATCAAGACAAGACAGCATTTGTGGGTCTCTTCAGAATACATCATTTCTTACAAATGCCCTTTGGTCTTCAGAATGTGCCAGCAACATTCCAGAGATTGATAGACCATTTTCGCAATGGACTTGAGGACATCTTAACCTTCACCTATTTGGACGACATAATCGTTTTGTCAGAATCTTCTGATCGCAAAGCTACTTTTGCTCTTCAAACCTCATGCAAACAAAGAGAAGTGCCACTTCACTTCTTCTCATGTGAAATATTTGGGATCACACAAAAAGGGATCAAAGTTGATCCAGAAAAAGTTTCCTCTATCTAGAAAATTCCACCTCCCAAAAACATCAAGGAACTCGAATCCTTCCTTCAAACGTGTTCTTGGTTTAGATGATATATACAAAACTTCATGCAAATATCACGACCCCTTAGTGATCTAATGAAGAAGAAAGTCCAGTGGGAATGGGGTTTCATCCAATAAAAAGCATTTGAAACTCAGCTGTTTTACTTCAAGGGGAAGAGTTAAAAGAGCACCCTATCAAATATGCCAGCCGACTACTTTCTCCGGCTGAGCGAAACTGAACAAGAAGTCCTCGCTGTCATCTAGGCCCTGAAGAAATTCCTTAGTTATATAGAAGGATCAGAAGTAACTATAACACCTGATCATCAGCCTTTAAAATGGCTTTTGAACCTCAAATCTTCAACTGGAAGACTTGCTAGATGGGCACTTGAAATTCAGTTTTCCAACCTGAAAGTAAAATACATCTCTGCAAAGGCAAACATCATTGCTGACATGCTGTCCCATCCAAGCGCCAAATATGAAGTTTCACCTTGCGAGATTTCAAATATATCTGTAGTTAACATACCCACAAGAAGTCCAAAAGACATGTATGAATCCCAACTTAAAGATGAAAATTTAAAAAAAGATTATAGAAAGTTTCGAATCCATTCAGAAAACTGTAGATTCTTAATAAATCAAGGTATTCTCCACAGATATGTCCCTGATTCTGATTCAGAAGAGGCCTGCTATGCCATGAGTTGAATTATTTCTTCTTGCTCAATCTACAGCACACAACTGTGCTATAACCTTCATGAAAGAAGTATTCATGCGACATGGTAGACCATGAAGAATCATCAGCAATAACGGAACCGAGTTAATTTTTATCAGTGCCGTCAATACAACAAGTTTGCTGAAAATTAAATATCAATCAAAACTTGATACCAGTTTACTTCCCCCAATAAAATCCTGTGGAACAGAAAAATAGAGACTTAAAACCTCATCTTGCAATCCTTGTAGGAGATGTGCATGACAAGTGTAATTTGAAACTCCCAGTTATTCGCTTTGCTATGAATACGGCCACCTGTGACACTACAGGCCATACACCATTCCTAATGCTTGGAAAAGAGCTTAGGACCGTTGATGATGTTGCCCATGATTTCAAAGCTGTGGTTGAAAATGATAACTTTGTTCCTGAAATCAGCCCTTATCTTAAACGATTCGCAACTATTACAAAGGACATACGAGAACATATCAAAATGAAGCAAGATCAATATAAAAAGCAGTATGACAAAGGAAGATGACAAGTGTTTTATTCACCAGGTGATAAAGTGTGGGTCAATTTACATCCCGGTAGTAATGAAAAAAAAAAAAGGCTTCAAAGTGTATACCAAAGCATGATGGTTCATACTTAGTAATGACACAAAAATCACCTATTACCTATGTCATATCAAACCCATCAGAATCCTTAGAGACATACCATACATCTGCACTAACACCTTTCAAAGACACATCCACATTTCCCATTGTTCCACCCAGGAAAAGGGTTGACCGCCAAAAGTTACTTTGCATTCCCGAACTAATCAACAACTTGTGGTTCTGGACAGTGCTTCAAAGAGAGGTCCCCTTGCACAGGAAACCAAAAACTCTGAGACTATAGACAATATTACAAGAGCTCTAAAATCTTCCAGTTCTGTCTCCTTGCTGAGACATTGGTGGAGCCTGAGGGGGAGTTTGTAACCAATCCTTTAACAGAAATCAACAGAAATAACATATGTAAACTGCACTTCACAAAGTTTTGAGTTGATTACGAATTAAAATATAAGAATGAATTTTAATAATGTGTTTCATAAAATTCCTCAATAGTATAAACATATAGAAGTTAACAAACAAGAATAAAGTAACAAGAATAACTTTTTAATCAAATTTAGCAATTTAAACTATTCACCAATTTCTGTAAAGCTACTGAAATTTCAACTGTTGTTAAAGGTACAGTCTCGGAAACAAATACATAAAATATTAAATGTTCACTTAAATTAATAAAAACATTAGTCAGATAAAACTAAAATATTCAAAGATTTACAGTTTTACATTAACAAATTAAAACAATTTTACACAATGTATTATTATTTAAAAATCATAATCTTTAAAAGATCATGATTTTTATACAATAAAACACATATTCTTAATAGTTGCATACTAATATAAAATATGTAAAATTTATTAATTTTAAATACACTTCTGTTACTGGGACAGGATTCAGGAATGTATGTATGTATGCATGTGTCTATGTGTGTATACATACACATACATATATATGTATATATACACCGAAGAGCCATTACATTATGACCACCCTCCATCTATAACAATAGGCTCGTCCAGGAAAAAAAAAACACTATGCATGCACAGCTGATGTTGGAGTATATACAGTTGCCATGCATTCTTTCCAAACAAAGCACTATTAGCCACATAATGGAAAAAACAGCTGATTTATGAGACTTCAATAAAGGTCAAATCGTTATGGCTCAGTGACTGGGAACATCAGTATCAGAAATGACGTATTTAGTGGGCTGTTCATGTGCAGTTGTTGTGAGCACATATTGAAAGAGGTGTATGGATGGCGAAACGACAAGTCACCGGCCAGCAGTGTTATCATCGATGATGCATGGATTCCAGAGCAGAGCAAAGCTTGCTAGGTATTGTTCGGCGTGACCAAAGAGCTACAACAGCCAAAATCACCACCAGCTACAACAGTGGTGACAGACAGTGTTTCTCAACTCACTATGCAGCATACAATGAAGCATATAGTGTGCTAATATGCTGATTTCCAAATGAAAACCTGGCTCCCAGATGCACAGTTGGATGGAGACAAGCTGGTGGCGGGGGTATAATGGTGTGGACAATGTTTTCATGGAGCACATTAGAACCCATAACCCTATAGGGCAATCTCTGACATCTGTGCCCTATGTGAACATTGTTGCAGACCAGATTTACTCATCCATGACAACAGTATTTCCGGCGGGGGATGGTGTTTACCAAAAGGATAATGCACCATGTCATAAGTGTTGAATCATCAGAAAGTGGTTTGAGGAACATTGTAGTGACTTTCAAAGTCATGTCTTGGCCTCCAAATTCACCTGACATTAATCCAATAGGGAATTTGGGATTCCACCTGGAAAACCAAATTTGTGCTGCCATGCTACACCCTCGCAGTACGTGGGAATTGCAGCACCAGTTGGTGGGTGCTTGGTACCAAATACCTTAGACTATGGATCAGCACCTTGTGGAGTCAATGTCACGCTGGATACTGGCAGTTTTGAGGCTAAAGGTAGTTCTACATGCTATTAACAGGATGGTCATAATGTAATGGCTCTTTGGTGTATATATACATGCATGCATATATACATTTATGAACCTAGTCCTCATAACAGTAGAGTACCTTAATTAAAAAAAAGTTTAAATGTATTTTGAGATAATATGATAATCTGCCATCTGGTATTTGAAAATATAAAACCATTAAAATCATTAAGACTTTTCACATGAAAGTAATGTCCAATACCTAATTTAACAAATTATTATTCATCCTTATCTCAAAATTCTTTATTTGTTATTTTCATTCATTTGTTGATTTTACGAATAAATAGATTTTAGTTTTATAAGAATTTTTACATATCTGGTTACAAATGACATTACTGATAACTTACTGAAGCTAATTCTTTAGTATCACAGCTGTATAATGAGTTTTCACATTTCTTTGTACTAAGAGGATCAACCATCCATAAGGCTAATGTACTGGGCCAATTTCCTCCAAGGTTACAGATTGTATTCAACAACGTCATATAAGTTCCACCAATGGATGGATCACTCACTTTTGCAAAAAAAGCCATCAGTGCTACAAATATGCTATATACAGTAATCTAAAAATATACAAACCAAACCATTAAAAATCCATGACCTTAAACAAAATACTGGATTTAAATGTATTCAGTATAACTTTATATAAATTATTTCAGTTTTACAATATGTGATATTAATGTGATTAATCAAATGGTGATAAAAAATTTAGTAGTAATAGCAGATCATGAAAAGTTGAGGAATGAAAGGAGAATAAGTTCTTCTTCAATAATGCATGGTTTTCTGCACTTTGCCACTCTGTGAGCTACCTTAAAAGATGCTAGTAGTGCACTACTCGGAACTGACACATGTTTAGTGAACACATTGCTTTGCTTTTGTAAACCTTGCAACTTCCAACTAAAATAATCACAAAATTTCTGGAGCAAGTTAGAATGAATGGTCTCCAGATGTAGTTTTAGCTTATAATTAAGGATACTTTAAGTGCAAAGATTCTTTAAACAGACACTTACATGGAAACATATTTTGTGAGCAAAGACTTTTTAAAAACAAACAACACATCTATCACCATTGCCTTTCATCACTGTTTACTTCTACTGAAGTAAAACTAAACTCAAAGTAACTTCCCTTGCAGTTAATGAAATTTTCTCCTCTCCTCCAGGTGTCAATGCCTTGTCCTTCAAACTTGAACCATCATTATTATCAGTTTGCTTCTTTATAAAAAATCTTTTCATTTTGTGAACATCAGTAAAGATCCATTAATTCATTGTAATATTTTGTCAAGATCATAACTGTTTTTTCATAGCCATATGAGACTGTATGATGTTCCCAACCCATTCATGAGTTTGATACTGGCAGCCCTGAATGAAAAAAGAAATGTCAACTGATGGCAATGCTGAGAAGCCACAGCAATCTTGTGATAGGAAGTAACAGAATGTGCGAGAATAATTGAGGATAAATCTAACATAACAACACAGAACTATTGTAAAGTGAAAGAACTAAGTGACAGAATAAAATGCCGCTTTAAAAATTAAAACTGAGATGAAGAATTTCATTACAGTAAAAGGAAAAATGAAACTGTTAAAAATATAATATAAATGGGAATGAACAATTAAAATATAAATACCGAGAAAATCTTAAAAACTATTATTTTACGATATAGAATAAAATAATGAAAGTATTATTAATGAAAAATACTGCCAAGTGTTCAACACATGTATCGTCTCTCTGTGAAGAAAGACTAGAAGTATCTTGCAATGCCCCCCAAACTTCACTGTGCTCCAGTGCACACTCTGGGAACTCTTGCAGTAATCATAGAATTATTGATTACTGCAAACAAATATGCACCCTTAAAAAAGTAGCGCATTAAAAAAAAAAAAAAAAACAAGCATAACTTCTATATGTGCTTGAAAATAAGAAAGTACATGCATAATTTTTTAATGATATTTTACTTTACTGCAATGAAAGGGACCTAAAACTGTAATAATGCAAGCTATGCCTGTAGTCCATTTCTTTTTTAAAACAAAGAAATTTTATATATCAAATTCACAATAATAATTTCATATCACAAATATCAGATCGACATTTTACCTGATGTAAGGCATAACTTATAATGATAACTGCATAATAGTACACAGGAAAACCTCCTGTTTCAAGTTTAACTTGATGTGTCCACCATACTAGGAAGGCAAACAACAGACCAAACACCAACCTTGGAGGGAGAAAAAAAAGAATATTTTCTTAAATTAATTTAAACAGTAAACAAATACAAATTTTAAAATATAGAAATAAAAACTAAATTTGCTTAAAATATTCCTTAAACGTACCTAAATGGATAAGTAGTCAAAAAGACAGAAAGTGGTTTAGGTCCTGCAGTATATCGGCTAATTAAAAGCGGAAGCAGTATTTGAAGTGGAACCATTGGAACAGCTAATAGTGCCAAATGCTCTTTGTGGACACCTGCTTCAATAAGCTTCAGTCCAGTAACTGAATCTGTTGCAGCAAAAGCGATCTACCAAATAAAAATAATGCTTGCTTATGATTTCAGAAAATGGCATTTGGGTTGCATATGCAGCAAACAAATATTCAGATTTCTAGTAATAGCTTTTAAAATTATAAGGAACAAATTTTAACGCATAGTGACTGCTGTAATTGCTAAAAAATACACTCTTTATAAATGCAAACAAAATGCACCATTAAGAATATACAAGCAATTGAAGTAAATACATGAACAAAAATAACTCATAGCAAATCTTAAATGATGATACAGTACAAAGTCGGACTCGTCGGAACTTCAGTGATTCCAGATTTTTCCGGATATTAGATCATCAGTTTAAAGTTTGCAAGATGACATGAAGAAATTATAAAATTAAAAATATAAAATCTTGATTTATGAAATAATGAAGCATTTATGATCTAAAACAAAATTTACAAAAAAATATTTAATATTTATTTACTTTATTAAACATTTCTTGTTTACATTACTTTTTTTGTGCTAATATTTTTTCATTAATTCTGTAGACAGACATAATTTCTTATTGAGTTACAAAGTTCCATTGTTCAAGTCCTGCAATTGCTTTGTCAAGAATTCCAACTAACTTGTCAATCGAAATTTTTTTGCTTTCAATAACTTCTCTGTCACTTTCTTCACTATCGATAGTGGTATTTTCAGGATCTAGAACCATACTACAGATTTTGCCATCCGTTAGTTTATTTACAATTGGGGCGTTGCCATCACACTGAAAAACTTCTGTTATATTAATCTTTATTTATTACTGCTTTTCCACATTTCTTTGAAAAATCCATTACTTGGAAAATTTCATCTTTGGTTTCCGATATCCAAAAACCTTTACAAGCTATCATCTTTACAAGCTATCTATCTTTACAAGCTATTTATGGCTATCATCTTCATCATCCTCACCATGAAACTATGCTAGCTGGCCATAAATTATGTCAAGCAGTTTTTAAAGTATCTGGAGACACATCCTCCCACGACCTTGCAATGCTTCACAAAGCAGATTTTATGTTAAAATATTTCAAAAATTCTTGCCATTGTTCAAGAAATTTAACAAGAACTTTAAAAATCCTACTTTACAGTATTTGCATTTTCAGCTCGCACATTATTCCGATGTCTATAAGTTGAATGATGAACATACAATTTGGAGGAAAGAATAACATGGATACATTATCTTTACTAAAATTTTAGGACAATTTTTGCATCATCAAGTAAACCAACCACACATAGGCCTCGGTAAACCAACTGAATTCTGTCGAGCCTTGGGTATGAAATGATTTTCATACCAACCATTCATTAATATTTGTGTCATCCATGTTGTTTTATTTGCATGATATATAAAGGTAAACTCTTTACTCCTTTAAATGCTCGAGATCATGTATTTTTTTAAATTACGAAAAATTTACACTTGTGTGTCCCTGCAGCATTTGCGCATGCTAAAATTGTTAGTCTCGCTTTGGAATCTTTGATAGGAGTTGGAGCCTATCCTACAGAGGTTGCCAAGGTATTTTGGGGTACATATTGCTAGAAAAGACCAGTTTCATCAGTGTTGTAAATTTGTTCTGGAGATAACTTTTAACTATTCATGAGTTCAATGAATTCATCTGCAAAGAGTTCAGCAGCTTCCGTATCAGCTGAAGCTTTTTCATCTGAAATTCTTAATTGCCTTATACATGGCAATTTTAAAAATTTGGCTAACCAACCTGTTGAAAATGTGCACTCCGTTTTCAACTCCATTTCTTAGAGAAATATTTTAACTCTAATAAGTAATATTTATAATATCTGATAACTAATATTTTAATGAGCCATTAGCATTTGACCCGTCAATGGCCCACCCTCGCTGCGCCGCTGTCTGACCCATTCAGTCATCACTTTGCCATGATCTTCACTTTTTAGCATAACGAATAATTTTTCTGTTATTCATTGCGAGTGAGGTGGATTCACTGCGGAATCAGTAAAGTATAATTTTAGCCTAGCTTAATAGCATCTGCTATACATTATTGGCTATGTAGCATGAGATTGACGACGAAAGACAAGTTGTTCCGCTAAATTTTGTCTTACTTCTATCATGCACTGAGACAATTAAGGCAGATTGTAATAGCTTAGTTAGTTATTATACTTATGTCTATTTATTGCACCTGCTTAATTTTTATCTGAGTCCTGAATTTATACATTATTGGCTACGTAGCATGAGATTGGCAACGAAATGCAAATTGTTCCACTAAATTTTGTCTTGCTTCTCTAGTGCACTGAGACATTTAAGCCTGCTTGTATTAATTTAGTTACTTATTACATCTATTTCTTGCACCTGCTTAAGGTTTATCTGAGTCCTGAATAAATCAATTCCCACATACTTATCGAGAGCCAGTACTAGTTTTCTTACCGTCTGATACAGCCTCTGCAGGTCCTAAATCCTGCTGCCAACTGACCCATAAGATCTAAATTTTTGGCATCCCCAAAATTTTGGATTCCAGTGTTTTCCCTAAGTTCCAAAAATTTTTTCATCCCTTAATTTTGTTGCTCGGTGCTTCTCTAAATTCCAAAAACTTGTCTTCCCTAAATTCTGCTGTCCGGTGCAATCATACCAACTCTGTCGCTGGTTCTATGAAAAAATAATTCTATTAAAAACAAATTAGTTATCTTTAATTCAGATAGCACTAAATGTAGTCTTATCATTTGGCCTATGAGTATCATTAACAAAATCTATTTTTAGCATATGGAAAGAAATCATTGTTAAATTTTTCCTCGTCGATATTTCTTAACGCATTTAACTTATTTAATTTATAACTTATTTAATTTAATCTGTAATCATTGCCAAGAGTAATAATGTCAACATAAAAGGTTACCAGTTTGTTTATTAAATTACCAATATAGAAAAATTACATAGGCATCACTGCGAGTCATTACTCAAGTTGTCATGCATTGATAAATATGCGGTGATGAAAGCAAAATACAATAAATAATGATTCGCCAGGTTGGCGTCAGGGGTATAAAACATTAGTTTGTATAAAATCAACGATGTTTCGGTTTGAGATGTCTGCCAAGTAGATATGCAGCTACAGAACCAAATTATTGATCACACAAATTTATGCTAAATTATTGTTTGTTCAATGACGAGGTATTTAGTGCCAAAGAGAAATTAAGAATCAGAACTCTCCACATGTTTTATTTATGGTGGAAAAAATAAAATGCTCATGCGTAAAAAAAAAAAATTGGCCTTTTTGAAGTCCCGACTTTAGATCATTCTGGATATTAGATGTCCGGATCTTAGTCTTCGTACTGTATAACCTAAAATAATTTACCATAAATTGACTCTAGTTGCATTTCATAATTTAAATTTAGTAACAAAAATACAATTAATTAAATTTCAGCACAATTTTGATAATGATGTAATATGTGATCGTCTGCTTTTATTATTTCTTAAATGGCACCAATAAAATTTTAATAATTTCTTTTCCTCACCATTTTATTTTACATCTGAACATGAAAGCTACTGAATTTTTTTATTATATGAACTATTATTATTGAATTGTTATTTATTACACAACAAATGCTTCCATGTTATCTAGTAGAACCATGGTAAAGATCCATTAATAAATATGATGAATATTTTTTGATCATGCTGAATAACATTTGTAATTTATATGACTGAACGACTCATAAAAATGTCCCTGGAATGGATCACTCCTGCTTTTGTTTTCTAGAATTAGAAATAATTTAAATTATTAAAAATCTGCTAGGTTATTAGATTAATTAATGGAATCATTTTCATTTATGTATTTATTTATTTTTGTATTTAGAAACAGCGTTTTGGTGGCACAAACTAAAAGTAACAGATCACATATCAGATCATTATCCAAACTTCATCTTAAAAAAAGAACACACATTCCTTCAATTTATATACTGCATCATCCAAAAAGGTCTGCAGTTTTTCAAGAGTTTTTTTTCTTTCAATTATTTCATTACTCCTGATACAAAGTGACCTTGATAGAAGCAGATGTTTAAATGTGATCTTTCTACTCACACTGTGTACTTCTAGAATTTTTCGAGTTTTTTGTTATTACTTACCCAACCATGAAAAGAATAACCAGGCAATGCACTATGTGGCTGAACAGGCAAGCCAAAATGTTATCGAAATATATTTATATGGCAACCCAGATATGCATGTGTACACATTTTACGAGTGCAGAATTCTGCTTTTGAAATTTGACAGTTATTTTTCTGGTGAGTGCTTATGCTAATTAGTGTACACTTCTTTTTTTTTTTTTTGGTTTAGTAAGAAATCATAACGGGATTGTGGAGTTTGCCAGCTAATGAAAAAAAAAAAAGGCCTCGCATTTCTTGAGCAATTTTATTTATCTTTGATATTACATGATTATAATAACCATGCAGCTTGAAAGTAGGATTTCAACTGTTCTTAGTAGGCTGTGTTAATAGCTTTTGCCAAATTTCAGCAATTTTCTGATGTTTCCTTTAGTGAAAACAAGTTAATATGTAGTATATGGAAAGAAAAGTGAAGACAAAAAATGCTAAGCATTTTATTATGGATGTTTCTTGTGCCTTTAATTTTGTTAATTTGTTGTTGTTTTATGTTACTCTTCGTGTGGTATCATTTTTGAAAATGGCTGTTGTCTTTCCTGTCTTAGTTGGTGAAAAATGGGTCATTAACAGGTCATGACTTTTTTGGAGGACTGAGTGGATAACCATAAACTACCACTTTTGTTTCAGTGCAGTGCAAAAAATGGAGAACTCAAAAGTTCATTTTCACCATATTATGCTCTTCTAATTTAAAAAAGAAAAATATGCTGATCAAATTGCTTGTTAAAATTATGTTACATACAGAAAAGGGTACTTACATATTCACGAAATCACCTTGGCAAAATTTGGCAATTTTTTACAGAGGAAAAAAATAAAAGTTACTTATAGAGTGCAAATTGGTGATTTTTCATTATTTTTTTTAGAAAAAGATTCCCAAACCATTGATGCTAGCAAACATTATCAACACATAAAATGGAAACATACATTATTAATTTAAAATACAAATTTTAGTTATAATATTATATGATACATTAAAAAATAAAACATTTTTCCCCAAATCTTTCTGTAACTTTTTTTTGTGCTATTTTTCTCCCTAAGTGATCTGTTTACACTTAAAAAATTGCAGAGATATGGCATCACGCAAAGTCTGGTAACATTGGCTAGCTACCAAATGCATCTCTTCGTTGTTCCCTTTAGAGATTTTGTGTGAAAATTCTATGTTCATGAAGACATTTTACTGCAGTTTCTTCCATCGCTCGTATATCAACTGCTTTAAATATTTTCGTTGATCTTCAGATAATAGTGAATTCAACTGGATGCCTTGCAAAACTTCAGATATTTCAGTATATCAACTATAATTTAGACTTGGTATTTCATCTTGATAGTCATTTATCCCATTTTCTAAACATAGCAACTATATATTTTCTGCTCGTTGAAAATATGGTTTCAGCATATTAATGTGGTACACCTGAGTTTCATTTTGCTTGGGAAACCTGACTACAAAATTTGTCTCTGATAATTGTTGAACTATTTTTCTAGGACCAACCAACTTAACTGATTATTTAGTTTTTTTAACTAAAACTAAATCTCCTTCTTGAAATTTACATTCCACAGTTTTGCAGTCATACCAAAGCTTTTGTCTTTCTTTGGCTTCTTCCATATGCTGGACAGCGAGTTCTTAACATCTCCTCATTCAATACATTAGTTCAAAAACATAGTCCATTACATTATTTTCTTCCTCTTGTTTACCAGATAACTTTTCATACAATAGCATAATTTGAGTTTTTAAGTTTCTGCCAAGAACTAATTCTACTGCCGAGAAACCTGTACTGACATAAATAGTGCTTCAAAGAGCAAATAAAGCCCGAGGTAAGACTTTTTCTCAGTCTGGACCAGATTCTAGACACAAGACTCTAAGAATTATTTTTAAAGTTCTATGCATTTTCTCTATAGGATTGCTTTGTGGGTGGTAAACTGAGCTTCATACAACATCCCAAATTTAATTTGATGTCAGTGTACTCATGAAAGATGCACTTTGTTGGTTTACATCTCTTCTGGAAATCCCATTCAACTAAACATTTGAAAGAAAATATCACCAATCATGGTTTAACAAAGATTTGCAACTGGAATTGCATCCTGATATTTTGAAGACATGCAGATTGCAGATATAAGATACTTATTTCCTAAAAGTGTCACAGGAAGAGGTACACAAGCATCAACATTTATTTTTGAAAATATTTCTGAGATAACAGGGACAATATTCAAAGGCGCTTTCTTTTTATCTTGCAGCTTTCCAATTTTTTTATATTTGTCACAAGTTTTAACAAAATTCTTGACATCTTTGTAACAATTTGGCCAATAAAAAGTTCTCACTAATGCATCTGTGGTCTTTGTTGCCCCAAGATGGGCTGCTGTTTCTTCATGACAAATAGTCATCAACTGTTTCTGATATTTCTCAGGAACATCAATCAATAGCCTTTGTGTTCCATCATGATCTTCTTTTTTGAAAAAGAGCATTTGGCTTTTCAACATATACCCTGCTCCTTTACAAGATTTTATTTTAGCTTCTTCATACAGTGACTTCAAGTGAATGCTCTTCTTCTGTTCTTGTATAAATATTTCTGGAAAGGCCTTTATCAGATCTAATTCAGAGCTTTCATATTTCACAGGAGGCAAACTTTCATTTTCAATCAGTGGGTCTTTGTTTCTAAGTTCAATTTCAGAATTTAACTCCTCTGTTGAGACTAGATTTTCCATTTCTTTTAGATGTCACCGTTGAGCATGAGTTTGTACGGTATTTATCATATGAAATTGAACTCCATCTCATTTTGCTTCTTCTATTAAGACTGCAGCCTTTATTATTACATGAACAAGATCACAATCAAGCTCTTCTTCAGCCAAAGGTACGCACACTAGATGTTCTTCCAGAGCTGTTCGTATCAACATGTTTTCACCTGTGTACCTGTATATGCTTTTGGCAAATTAAGTCCAAAATTGCACCAGTATTTCTAAGTATAGGTATTTTATAGCCATTTACTTTACCTAGGCTAATATATGGACCCATAATAACCTTAAAACTATTTTTGGAAAATTCTTTTGAGGGTACAACTTAATTTGATGCTACTGTTTCCAAATTCAGCTGGACTTTATCACATTGAGGTCGAAGATGCAAGTAGGATCCGCACTCATAACATCAAGGTTGTCTCCATTTCTCACATTCCCTTTCATGAATTTTATTAGTACATTCTGTCTTAATTATAGGATTTGGTACTAAAATCTTCTGAGATTTCTTTAGGATTATGTATATGGTGATAACTACTTTGCATTTTATTCCCATTTCGATGACTTTCTTGAAGTTTTAAACGTTTTCTAGGATTTTCCTTCTTAAAGCTTTGTTTAATATTCTCCTAATCTAATTTTTCTGCTAGCTTATACGGAGTTTTTAATTTTATCCATTGGATGAGAAAATAATCCTTTACTTCTATTAGAACCTATATTTAATTTGCTCGGTAACTATTAAATCTTTCAAATTCTCAAATATCTTCATTAAAATCTTAATTTCTACTCCCACAAACCAGTCCAAAATATAACAGTAAAGTTCATGAGTATAATTTCTTCAAGACTTTTCAGGAGTCTTTTGATGTTCATAAAAGCACTGTTTCAGCTTTTGACTATTAAGTTTATATCTTTTCAAGATTCGATTTTTCACACATTCATACTTAGCTGCTTCTTCAGATGGTTCTCTGGCTAACATACTGGAGATTTCAAAAGTTAAAACACCTAAAAGATAAGCCACCCAATCTTTCTTAGGGATCTGAGCCATTTTAGATTTTCTCTCAAAATTGATCAAATATAGTCCCATTTCATCCTTTTTTCATCAAACTTTTGAGTAATTTGTGACAAATGGATTTTATTGCTTGATTATACTATATTCGCTGTTGATTCTCTAGCTCATATTTCTTGATTTTCCAATTAAGCCACCTTATCTCTAATTCATATGCCCTTGCTTCCCGAGCCAGGCGGTCTTCTATCGCTTCCCGATGTTCTCGATAAGCAGTTACTTGGTTTAGAATTAAATTTAACTTCTTCCTCATTGTAAAATTGACTTTTAGTGACTATTTTTTTTAAATTTCTGGAACCTTACTAGTGAGCGGCACTCCCTCACCTAATACCCTGGCTACTTCTATTAAATCTTATTTTCTACCCTTGGCAAGAAATAACATTTTTTGAAACAGAAATCTCTGAGAATTTTAAAAGGCTTTTAGCCAATATTCAAAAATTCAAATCAATTTGCTCGATCTAGTCTTAAATCTAAATCCTAGATCTTAAATCCTCGATCTAGCCTTAAAAAAATAAGAAATTCAAATATGACACAAAGTAATTAAAAAAATAATAAAATAAAAAATATGTGCTTTCCGCTCAATAAAAATGTGCGAAGCTTGCTCTTAATAAATTATACTAAAATAAATAAAAAAATTTGAGCCTTTAACTTGATTCACACAACAAAATTCTTGATTTGGGACTCTAATACAATAGCTTAAATTTCAAATGGAAATCTTTTAATATTACATAATAAATTTGCCACAGGACCTCAAATTTATTCACAAAACAAAATACTTTTGTGATTTGGGATTCTAATACAATAGCTCAAATTTCATCATAAAAATAGTCTAGTATTAATGTAGCAAATTTGCCCCCTAAATTAAAGGGCTCAAATTTCAGAACAGAAATATTCTAATATTGACATAATAAATTTGTCACTCTAATAAAAGAGCTCAAATTTTCAAAGAGCATCCTAATCAAGCTAATTACTTTGATGCTTTTATTCCAAAAGCTCAAACTTAGAATATCATACTATTAGTTGAATTCAATAATAAGTTGAAACATTTTCATATAAAATGGCACTGTATTCATTAAAAACTAATACTCATGCATCCTGTATTCCTTTTGTTTTCAAATAAACACTAGTTTCACTTTTCCACAACTGCCACCAGATATATACTTTTTTATATGTCTGTAATGAAGTTTTTTAAGAAATCTTGCCATTTTTAATCGAACAACCAACTTTATTAGTCAAACTTCAGAATAACTGAAAAACATTTTTAAGTGTGTGCATCTTCAAGCAAGGATATTTTATACACAAGGTTTCTTTATGTTTCTTACTGGTATTATGCTGGTAGTGTAGCAATGCAAATGCATGACAACATATATGAATAGGCACATATACCCAACATTAAATGTATGCACAAAAATTTTAAGCACAATCTATCTATCCATCTATATATATAAAGAAGGAAGTCTGTCTGTTTGTCCTCTAATAACTCAGTCACTACTACAGTTATTGTCACCAAACTTTCTACAATTCTGAGTCCTGGAAAAGGTCGGCGTCCACTTTTTCAAAAAGATAAAATAAATAAATAAAAAAAGCAAAGCTAAAATCAGAGATATTAATTAAAAACTCGGAAAAGCCATTGCCCTCATTTTGCCCAGTGGCAACAGTCTCGCAAACTGGAGAAGAAAATTTCCTTTATTTCAAGAAGTGTTGCCACTGCTCACTTTCAAATCATACAGTTTGTAAATAAAAAATTTCCAAGTTTTATGACGAAATAAAAATATCATTGCCAAACATTAAATACACTGTTCCTCATTCCAAAAATTCGTGGGAATCCATTTTGGCTATTCCCATCTTCGTACGACTTTAATCAGCTGAAATGTTGATTAAAAACTCTGAAAGCGCTAATTTTCGCACACATTTTTCTGAGTGGCGACAATGTCGTGCGTTGGAGATAAAAATGCTTTATTTCAAAAAGTGTTGCTGCTGCTTGCTTTCAAATTGTAGAGTTTGTTAATCAAAAATGTTTACATTTTACAAAATCTATACATATAAAGAAGAATGTTTGTTTGTTCACATTATTGATTCCTGATCAATTATGATAAATGTTTCGCCACATTGAATCGATTAAAACTGAATATAGGTGAAATATTGGATGCAACTTGAGTTTTTAAATCATTTGATTAGAAAGACAAAAATCATTAAAAACTTCATGCCATTGTTGCTGACATAATGAGAGAGAATTAGCTCATTTTTCTATTGAAATTTTTTATGTCGGTTCCATATCGCATCAGACTGAAAAATGCATGACTATGAATAATATTTTTTGCATCGTTATTAGAGATGGATTACAAGGGTATCGTTCTCTCTGGTGTTAGATGCATTAGAATTTGTTGATGAAGTTCTACACAATAAATTTAAAAAATCAAATATGATCAGTTAACACAAAAAATTACTTAAATGTAAAACCATTTGGATCAGTTAATAGAAGAAATGCTTTAAACTGAATTCAAATTGGAATCTAAATTTATCAGCATTCAAACACATTATATACAAAGTGAGTCTACAAAGTTTTAGGAATTTAATATTTTCAAGTAACCCCGGCAAATCTGCCAAATTATAGCCAATCCTGATAATTACTAAAAGATATTAACTTAATTTCTTTAAAATACCACCTGCTTATGAAAAGTTTCACTGAAATTCTTTGATTTTATGCAGCTAGCGCCTGCTGATATGGATTCAAAGACTGAATAATAAAAAGCGTTAAATTTTTTGTTACCTACAGAATCAGCAAGCAGTTTATTGAAAAGAAATGTGTAACTGCTTTTAATTTCCCCCCTTACTTCCTAGATTCACCTGAGGAACACTAAGGAACAATGTTTAAGTTTAAATTAGACTATTTAGTTAGGAGAAATATATGCTTTATCAAAGTTTTACTGAGAGCATTCCTGAAAAGGGCCCGTACTCTACTATCAACTTTTCACGAAACCTGTCAAATTGACATAATTTAAGTATAATTGTCATAATTGACATAATTTATTCCATTTCTCAAAGATACTATAATTAGACACATCCATGGCTTAAATGGGATTCAAAGTCAACCCTACTCTCATAGCAGTCAAGCTTTGCCAGCCAGTGTAATACCTGGTTTGACATCTTCCCTACATTGATTGACTTCTATAGATGTGATTGGAAACATGCAGGATTATAGGATTAAACAGCAATAAAGCTATATTCTTCACATTTTGAACTTTTATAAATTCCATCTTAAAACATTACAGATATGATTTATGCAATGAATAGAAAACAAACTAAAAAGCTAAATATTTAAAAAACTTCAAATTACCTTACATGTTAAAAGAAATGACACAACCAACCAAACATTACGAAGGCACAGAATCCGATACAGCATGCTGTATGTATCTTTAATTCCAAACATTTCTGGTACTCTTTCTTCTTTCTCTTTCTTGAAAATTAAAATCAGGGATGTTGTAATAAAGAAAACAAATCCCCAAAACTTTAAAAAACCTAAAACATTAAAGAAATATTTTAATTTGGACAGTTGGGGGAGGAAGGTTTCAGATTTTAAATTACCTCCAAAGGGGCATTTTTTAACTTTTCGTGCATTACCTTTATTTATTAAATATCATGTTCTACTCACTTAAGTCATAAAATTCAGTTCAACAGCAATATCGCAAAATACTTTTAAAATGAGTATATCTGTAGAATTTTTATACACAGTTCCGTTTCTTCCCTACTCCACTGTATGGAGGGGGAAAAGGTTTTCCCCATACAGTAGAGTAGTGGCCATTCTCCGTAGAGTGACAAATTCCAAATTTGGGCTTCCAGATGCACATATTCGAGTGGAAACGTATGCTATTCAAAATTGGATGGCTCTAAGTACCGTTGTCTTATCACATTTGGAGAAATATACATACATTTATGCAGATTCTTCATTATTTAATTTCTTTAAACATAATACAGGGCTGAAATATTTTGTGGCAACAGTTTGAAAAGTGATGTTTCCGAAACAAAATCGCAAGACGAAAACAATAATCCTTCAGGGAGAAAGCCCCTTTGGACTAAAAGCACTAGAATTTATTTCTCAAGGATGCCATATTCAAGAAACATTGTTAAATGCTTCTTTGAAGAGAAATTCAAAATAAACTAAAATGGAAAAGTTAATGATAAATTAAGACATGCACAGTCAATGCTGTCAGCATTGACTGCAATAGTGCAATTTGTTATATGAAATATTAGAATATAAGATTCTTTATTTACATCATTTTAAATTAATTTGTATGATATTCTGGATTCTTTACAATTGATTTCAGTTAATAAAAGCATAAACTGAAGATAAAATATCATTTTCTCAAATTAATAAAACCTTTCATTTCAAAATATTATCATCAGTAACAACTGACTTTAGCTCTTCAGAAGTAATATGGAGATAAAAGTTCTTTATATAGGGCAAAGTTTGTATTTGGAGGCCATTAATGATTCAAAAGACCTACTGCTCTAATTTTCTGCATGCTTAATGTGATTTATAAGAATATTATATTTATGATAAGGGCCATGTCCAAGTATAAGTAATATTGGCAGTCATCTATATTGTAAATTTTTGTAAGGTACCAGCTCAATTTTTCTCAAAATCATCAAATTTACTTACTTATTTTACAAATACCAAACATTAGCGCTTAAGCCATTAGTTCACGGGCTCTCCAGTACTTTTTAACAATGCCCTCATACCGAGAAAGTGCAATACAATTATTTAAATGTTAAAAAATCATAGGCTGGTTGGAGTCACACAAAATACAGTTTGGGGAATCCCACTCCAATTCTGCAGAGGTGGTCTCGCAAACAGTCATGTCCGGTCAGACGTTAAATAGAGATACTGCTGTCTTTCTTGGAAAACTGGGAATTAAAGTTGTCTTTTCCCCCAGAATATTCCAACTCATATCCATAGCACGTTGAATCATATCCTGCTTACGAATTTTCATAAAAGTCAGGTTAACAAACATTTTAGTCATATGAAATGAAAGCAGTTGATTAATGTGTTCCTTTCTTAGCCGAAGTATCAGCTTTTTCATTTCCCATAATTCCCCAGTGGGTTGGAATACATAGGAAAGAAATTCTGTGTGCCATTGCCTTAGTAAAGGCCTACAGTCTAAGATTCTTTGGGAACTATTTTGATTATTCAGATGTGCTCGAAGCAGAATTTTTGAATCTGACAATATGACTGCCTTTACAAAAGAGTGGCTACGAATCAACAGTTGTTGAATAGCCACAGCAATAGCTTCGATTTCACCATCAAAGGCAGTAGTAAGAGGTCCCATTGGTGAGTAGAAACTGAAAAGTTTGCTAAGGATACCTGCTCCAGCACTGCACGTTCTCTCTAACATAGAGCCATCAGTGTAGACATGTAACCACTCATTTTGAGGATAGCAAACCCCAATCGTTTCCATTGCAATATATCTTAATTGTGAATCTCTCATTTTGCTTTTAACAACTTCTTGAATAAGATCAAGATTTATATTCAAATTCAAAAAGTCCAAGGGACAATGGGAAGGAGGTAAAATTAGATAATTGCGGCCACTCCAAAGCATCATATTCTTTCTGAGCAGTCTGTATAAAGCCAATTTGAATTTAAGATTCCTAGAAATTTCCTTATTATAGTTCCTCCAAAAAGGGTTGTCGGGCAAACACACCAGCTTCTGGTATAACAGGATCTCTTTTCTTTTAATACAAGCATCAAATAAAGTAAGGTATAGTTTGCTTTCAATTATTAATTTGATTACTTTATATGCAATGTACTAACTGCTTAGGGCAGTAGTCTCAAACTAGAAGGGTGCATGTGGCCCCCACAGCAATTTCATGCGGTCCGTGAATACATTTCAGTATGCATTTATTGCAAATATTGTGTTTATAGTTTTAGAGATACAAAGATATGCACCCTAGTCATGTGCAACTACTATTGAAGAAAAAAATAGAATGAATACATTGGCACTTTGTCAGAGTATGGTTGTATGCCAGGCCACATGAATAGGGTAAGGTGAGAGAACTTTCCAAGTTAGTACAGTCATAAATTTAGTTTGCCAGCCTACAGCTGGTAGTGCTTCAATATTCTGTTGTTTCCAGGTTCCTGGTTTAGATCAAAATTAATTTATTTAGTTGTTAATTCAACAAATTGGAATTACTCTAAATAAATGTCAATGTAAAATGCAATATTATTATAATCTAATAATAATTAATTTAATATTTAGCTGTCAATATGTTTAAATTACAAAGCATAACCAAATGAAATCTCTTGCAGATACCACCCTTTAAACTTCAGATAATAAATACCAATTTCAATTTTTTCCTTTACGTTACTGTTATTATTGTTAAGTGTATGTTTTGTTTAATATTAGGCCAGTAAAATTTAAAATTCAGTTTTTTTGGGGGGGGGGGTTATTTTGCTAGCCGATCAGATGCTTTTAGATTGTGCATTTGGTGTGTATGCCATTTGAGTTTCAAACCACTGGCACTGAAAAGGCTGTTAGACTTAACTATGGTATTATAATTCATAATCATGAAGTTTTTTTATATTGTTTACACATTGTTGTTAAATATAATTGTTATTTGTATCTAAGAATATGTATTGTTATCCTGCGATTTCTTATAATTTATTCTAATTTGTTATTTCTGTCTAAAATACATGTTATTAGAAATAAGTTTGATAATAAGTATTTTTATAGTTAGAAAATGAACTAACAGCTATGAAATCAAAATATGATTCCTAACACATAAGAACAAAATATTGATTAACAGCAGGTAGGAAAAGAAGACACAAACACATTCACATACATTAAAATTAAATTTTAATGTATGTGAATAATGTGTGTTAATTCCCATACATTAAAATTTGTGAGACATTGAAGATCATTAGCGTCTGTAACATTGATGGCACATCAAATTTTTTAAGAGAAGTTGCTGACCGAGTACTAAATGAAATTTCATATCTTTTCAAGTATTACAATCTTTAAGGTTCTTAAAAATTTTAAAATAATTAATTTTGGTTTTTGAAAAATATGATAATATAATGAAAAACAAGATACAGAGCCATTATTTAGTTGTTAATTAGACATGCGTACTTTAAAAAATAAATTTCCATATTATGAATTTATTTCAAAACAAAGTCACTGTACAAAGAAAAATAATGTAACTATGCTTAGCAGATTAAGCATAACATACATAAAAGAAATTATATAGGTTTCTCTATCACTGATACACAGCGATTTTTTCTCAATCACCCAAGTAAAATTCTTATTAAATTTTAAAGCTAGTAAATTATCTATTTATAATAAAGATAACAAATATAATCAGATCTTTACATATCAAATGTTTGTTTTATAAAACTCTCTTTATGTCAAATGTTTTAGTGGGAAGCTGATCAAAATACAAATTTCTTTATAAAAACTATCTCCATATAGCAAAGGTCATACTCTATTTAAGACTTCCAAAAATTTTGCTATATTTTCCCACTATGATAGAAAATACCTATCTTGAAAAGTAGGTTTTACGTTTATTGTAAGAATTTATTGCGGGATATACAGAGCATTTGCATACCCATTTCACTTAAATGAATATAGGAATTGTAGCTCATCATCAGATACATAGAAGAGATAAAGTTGCTTAAACTGGGCTAAGAAGAGTATTTGAAACTGATAATCTCTTCATTGAATGGATTAACTATTCCTTCACTTTTCTCATCACTCTGCTATTAAAAAATTACTTTAAAAAAAGGCAGGGCCTAGTAAATTTGCGACAGCTGACCGCTAACCACATGTGATTTTCATTCATAAATAGTGACAGTGATTTCAGAAAATCTAAATGGTTTGGATATTTTACATAGCTACAGAAATTGCAAAAGAACACAAAATGATAAGGATGTGTATAAATAGAATTTACAAGGTTTTCAAAAGATAAAATTACTATACTTACATGATGTCTCCAAATCAATATTGTAAGTTAATGCAACAAAGGATATTTTTTATATTTTAAAAAAAGGGAAATGAATTATAACAGAAAAAATTGTTTCAAACACAGAATAAAAAATAAATTCAAACACAGATAAAACTAATACTTTTTTCCCTAATTTACTTAGTATTCTCCCAATATATTGTTCTGAAAAGGAAGAATGAGCATTTAGATGTGTCTTCCATCTCCCTCAAAACAGCTTGCAGGAAGACCTGAGTTTTCAGTCTGCGAAGGCAAAGCCCAGAATTAATCCGAGATCCACTATGCAGTAAACATATTTATTTTTGATAAAGCTTTAAAGCAGCTTTCTTTATTTCATACTACATACATAATTCATTAGTATATAATAAGAAGACATCAATAGGTGTAGTCTTGAGAGGAGAACCACATATTAGGCGGAGGGCATTATTCTACAAATGTTCCACTCTATTCATTCCTTTTTGAGAGACTGTAATGAGTGGAGCATTAAATAAATCATTACAGGTTTTATGAAGGTCCTATAGGTAGCAAGAAGAGTTAAGGCTGCACAACCATCTAACTTCTGTGAGACGCTTGAGCAATGACATACGCTTCCCCATCTTTTGCTGAATATCATCAATATACAACTCCCAGGTGAGTTTGTGATCAAAGGTTACTCCTAAATATCCGATGTTCTCAGTACATGGGAGGGTTGTGACTATACAGGAGGGTCCATTATTTGACACTTAATGTGGGATTCTACGAGTTTGTTACATGCAAGCATGAATGAATATAATGTTTTAGACTTCCTGCCATAATACCAATCATAATTAATATTGTGAGGAAACTGTTAATAAAATAATTACAGCAAATATCAACTACTTACCAGAAAGTGTAACAAGGCCTTCTGGTTGAGGTACAGATCTCAAATATTTGTTACAAAAATCTGCAGATTCTAAAGCTAAAAATACAACATTTCCTAAAAAATATCCTGCAGTCTGACCAACAGAATTACAGGTGGATGCATAACCTACATTTTGTCTGAAAATATATGAAAAAAATCCTTTTTATTACTTTCTAGAGCAGAATGCATCAAATTTTTAATAACATAATTAGTAAATGAGAATAAAATTGGACAATAAAACAATCACAAAATTGCAGTATGTCTGAAAACAAACATTATGCAAATCAGAAAACAGCTAAGAAGACATTTTACTTCAATGCTTTATTTTCTGCATTAGCAAAAAAATTATTATTCATTTGTTTAACTTCCCAAATAAAATACAATCCTTTTCAGCAGATGTTTCAAGTAAATCTTTCAGCAGTTTTTAAGTAAAAAAATTCAAAGAACAAACAGCACTCCAGTTTCATCATTTGCTGAATTAATACTCATAATTTACAAATTTCCTTTGATATCAACTTATATAAAAAGAGCTCAAATCATTTCAAAAAACCATTATTGAAATTCAGAGCCATTTTCTTTTAAAACCAATGTTAAAGATTTTTGTCAACTGTATAGTACTGAAATTGGAGTACATTACTGCTTGGCTAATTTTGCAACATTTTTAACACTAGAACAGCGGGAAAATCTTACCTACTGGAACGACGGTAAGGAGTCATTTTGACCCTTCAATGAAAGTACTGAAATAACAACGGTAAAACAATTTTAAATGTCATACATTGGCACAAATATGTACTTTATATGTATTTCCTAATTCATATTTAATACCACATGATAATTTATTGACTTTTTAAAATACTGTACATGTATTGAGTAAATGGCGATCAACTGGATCATACTACAATCACTCAAATAACTCATTAATTTGATATAAGAATTGATTTCAAATAAAGAAATGGTTTCACAAATTAAAACTAATGTTCACTAAAATAAAACACAATTTATATAATAATATTTTTTTATGTATTTACTCGGAGGATGATTCACTCTCTAAATCCAGAAATGAGAAATGTTCTCTGATGTTTCAGTTATATCAAACGTGTAGGTGAATGGAATACGTAAATCATTTCGTTTCAATTCTATTTAATGTTTAAAATATTAGAGATTACACATACATATTAAGAATTAATGCAATTGATACAAAAATAATTTTTAACAATTTTTCCAGTGCATTTTTTGCACACAACTTTCGAACAAGATGCACAATATTCTTGAGATTTGTTTCCATTGCATTTCTGCACTTGACACTTTTTTTTCTCTTTATATCCATTTTCTTTTCATGTGTTTTTTCTGAAGACTCGGGATCTTTGAAGCCATATGTACTACTCTTAACTCCTCTCCTAATTTCAGTAGAAAATCTCTCCTGTTACACTTTTATAAATTATCCAGGCATTCAAAGCTGCGTGATCCAAAATATTAAAAAGCATATCTACAGGCCATCATCTAGAAGCCGATTCAACTGAATATTTTTGGCACATCGAATCACAAATATCCACACCATACTTTGTTGCATTGTAAAATGCTATTGAATCGGTCAACTTCTTGAGACTGTCTTCAGTTTTTACAGTACAATGTAATGAGCTCAGTAGAAAAACGCTGATGCTTCTTTTGCCTTGATAGATGGTAAGTGAGATATTATCATGTTCCACTATTGTCAATGAATAAAGATTACTACGCATATTTTTCAAAGATATAGGAATTTCTCTTCTGTTCTTTTTCATTGTGCCGACCACAGTTGCATTTTTTGATTTTAGCATTTCTGCTAATTTAATGCTAGTAAAATAGTTATCCGTGGTAATACTCCTCTCTTTGTTTAGATGTGGCTCCGTTAATTTCATGACAACATTTTCAGACAAAAGTAATTGAGGATTTGCTGTTTCTTCTTTTCCTAGATAATGAAATCCATTCAAGAGGTATTTAGTACCAACATCAACAGATAACCAAAATTTTATTCCAAATTTGTCAGGTTTATTAGGCATATATTATATAAATCTTCATCTAGCTTTAGATGGGAATAATTGTTAATCAGCTGTAATATTTTGTCCTGGCCGGTAGCATGTTTTCAATAAATTTGTTCTACATGTCTTATGCAAGGGCAAATTTATCAGTCTGTAATCGAGTAGATCTTGTTCTCTTTTCATCAAACCTTAAAAATCATTTTATTTCTTTGAATCTATCTCTTGATATAGTTTCTTTGCAAAATGGTATTCCTCACGCTTCGGACAAGGAATATAAATCTAAGCCCTTTGTTCCTGTTACTTCCTCGAACATACAATATAGCGACAAAAGCATCTAGCTCAGCCAGAGATAACTTCCAGTCTTTATTTCCAAGTTGCCAATGAGCTTCGGATTCTGTACATTTCTTTATATGCAGCAAGATATCATCATCAATAAAAAATTTGAAAGCACTAGACACTTTGTCCTCAGAAACACGACTCTTTGCAAAAGATGTTGGTCCTGCTGTTTCTTTTAGAATATTATAAGCAGGAACATGGCTGCAGACTGAATTTTTGGAATTTATTTCATTTGCAAATACCCTGATCCATTTTTGCCCGTTATTTCTGCTGAGTTCTTCTTCGTTTACTTCGCTGTCCTCGGATTCACTAATATTTTGTGTCTGGAATTCATCTTTAGTTTCTACAGAAAAATTATCAATTTCACCTCTGCCAAACTCATTTTCAGATAGTTCCTGCAACAATTTTTTAATTTCTTTATCCGTAAGACCTCTTTTCCGCTTATTAGACATATTTTGTAAAAGTTGAAAAAAGTAGAAAAATATCAGAAAACGATAGGGAATATATTTTAGCATATGATTTTCACAGCGTAAAAGAAAGGTGATAATGAACTTGACGGCAGAATTCATATGTACTGAAATACTGACTTGGGATTACCACGAAAACCATCTGTCCTAACTGTTATCACCTGCAGTAAGCTGAACTAACAAATGGGAAAATACATCTGTAAAATAAATTATTTCTGAAAAGAAATGTAAGCATGAAAAACCCTGCATCCACCTTCCTTGCAGTATTTTCTTCAAACGAATAGATAATTGCTAACAAAGGAACAACAACTGATGTAGACATTACAAAGTAGTGAAACCACTCAGGTTTTTATCTCTCTGGGAGATAGCATGAATGCAATTGAAAAATCCTTATCAGTGAATGTTTTTCATGGGTTATTTGGTAATGCCTTGAGCATAAAGAGCGATAAAAGTGAAGGCATCAAAATGACCCCCGTCCGCCGTTCTAGGAACAGATGCAAAATATTTCAAAAACTAACAAACCTAGAATGTTGAAAATTTTTTTACAAATATTTGTTATCTATTTAGGAAAGGTAAAAAAATTCCAAACAATTTCTAACAAAAGTAATCAATGGTCAAAAGTGTTCAGGGGTCAAAATGACCCCTACCATCGTTCTAGTGTTAAATTCTAGTGTTAAAATATCAGTTTTTGACATAATGAGAAAAAGCAGTTGAGAATGTAATATATGAAAAATAACAGTTAGTATTCATTTCAAATTTCAGTGAAATTTCTTAAAATTAAAATTTAATTATTAATGCAACTTCTTTAAAGGTTACTTTAATTTCTATGTTCTCTTTCTGATAAGTATTTGTTGACAGCTGAATAAAATATATTTAAAATTTGTGCTTTTAATTTTATTAAAGCTTACATTATCAGGTTTATAATTCCCACACATTTAGTCTGCTAATTTGGAAGCAAACCATTAACCATAAAAATAAAAAATTAAGTCAAAAATTCTGTAAAAGAAAGATTAGTGTTATTTTATTAAAGCAGCCACTGAGACTGACCACTAAAACTGGCAAATTTAACCACCAAACTGGTTATATGCAACTTTTAAATGCTGCCAAAAACCTATGTGGCATTCACTTTAATAAGGAAGTACTAAAAGTTCTTTAATATGACATTAATAAATTTGAGCAATATATTGAAAAATGCATTAAATTGTACGGACTATTATCTGATACATTTCAATAATAGAAATACATTCCTGAATTTAATAAAAAGGCACAGAATGATAAAAGCTGCCAAAATCCTCAGAAGTACTGTAATACAGAGATGGGTGATCTCCTCTTGATTCAAATAACCAGTTCACTTTACTGAGTGTGCAAACAGGAGTTTGACAAAACAAAGTGATAGCTCCTTCTATAGCCTTTATTGAAAGACTGCTACAAAAGTTTCATTTTGATTTTATGGTAGAAAGCAATGTTTCTCCCCCTATGTTAAAAGTGAATTTAATTTTTATCATTTCCATTTAATTTTCATCATTTAAAAGAGAAATTGTTCTGATCTGATCCTATAAATCAGTGGTTTTGCCCATCTCTACTACAGTACTGAAGACCTATCTGCTGATTTAAAGCAATATTACTGTTTGCTCTTGAAATAGTTAATTAAACCAAACATATCCTTCCAGAATTATGATAATAAAGCATGTGATTTTGAATTATTTTATACTACTACTATACATTTAGAATATTTTATTATATTTATATAAATACTTAGCTATTATATGCATAATAATATATTTTAATTATTACATATACAGCAGCTTTAAAATGATGATTAAATATAAATGCATTCACTGAATATCAATTAATGGTGCATCCCTATTATAGCGGCCCCAAAGTTCGAATTGTTCCTCATGTGTTATTGTTGTTGTTATTACTGTTATATAATAATATTATTATAAATATAACTATAATATTATTATTATATACTGTATGTAGTATTATATATTGTATCATGTATTTTTACATGTGCACTTTATGGGTTTGATGAAACTATAGTAGTAATCTTAGCATAATTCTAAAGTTGCCAAATAAGGTCAGAATCACTAAGAAAGTAGAAAAAGAAGAACCCAATTAACTACAGACATTTTTCTTACAAACAATGTTTTGACAATATCATTAGCACCTGGTATGATACAATTAAAAATTAAAAAATATTTCTGTAGATTCCACAAATGGAATACAGATACAATGCCATCACAGAATTTAAACATCAATAAATTCCTGTATATAAAAACATACAAAAAAATTCTTGTTAACATGCCTTCCTGCTAATATTATAACATCTTGTGCAGTATATCATTACACATGTGCTTATAATTTTTGAAATAAAGAATTTTGTAAAAAAAGTATGTCTTACTATATATTAGTAAAAATATATTTCAGGGTGCCCCTTGGTGAAAACTGGCAATTGGTTAACAAAGTACAATTTCAAGATGACTGCTACACAAAACCAAAATAAGAAGTTGAAGAATTTCACAGTGTCCATGTACACATTGATCTATTTTCACTTAAAAAAAAAAATCAGAGAATTGCAGAAACTTGACAGTACGTACTCTCTTCACTTTGTCCATGTGAACATCAATCTATTTTCATTACAAAAAAATTCAGGAGGACGTCATATAATGTTAAAACAAACATCACCAAAATTGAATAAAATTTGTAGTCAATCAAAGTTCAATAAACTCCATGGTGGATATTTATTGCATGGTTCCACTAGGTTTCTGTCTGAAAAAATTACTAAGTGGTATTGGCTGTTCATGAAATCAGAAAGCCTGCTGCATGAAATAGGTTTTTCGGTAACCCTAATGTTGATAATGTTGGCGAAAATTGAGTTGGGGAAATTTGTACAAATATTGCCAGTTTTAATAAGTTGACAATTTGGCTATTTTTTTGTAATAGTAACCTTTTCGTATGGAGCGTAGGTTTTCAATTGCTGTGTTTAGTTGCACAGGCATAATGTTATATGAAAGTGGTACTCGAAAGGTTTTCTGAAAGTTTGCTTAGTATTTCCGGATACGACTATAATTTCTGACTTCTGGAAGGAGTACATAAAATAAAAGGATGTGTGCTGAATATCTGTACTGCAAGAAGGAGCTTAGAAAAAAGTGCATTTATGGCTTTCTTGGATGCTATTATACATATTTATCCGCCATTAACAGTGTATGAGGTGAAATGACCCGATATTTAATTGAACTGCTCACACGGACAAGATGTTATGTTAAAAAATTGACATTTTATTTATTTAGTGGTGTTTGTGAGTTAATTTTTATTAAAAGATTTGTTGTTGAAATGTTTTTATGTTAGGAAATGTGTATTTTTCATTATTTATTACTGTTTTTGTGTATTTTTGGTTATTTGTTCGTGTCTTGTGTGTTAGGACAGCGGCGAATTTTTTCTGGTTCATAGGATAGTTTTAACTTTGTTATAGCTTTCTGATTTTGTTAATAGATCGATGTGTACGCAGAGAAGGTTAAAATAGGCCAATGTGTACATGAATAAAGTAGTGCACAATGCCTAGTTTGTGCAATTCTCTGATTTGTTTTTCAAGTTAAAATAGGCCGATGGACACCGAGCTTGTGTAAGTGTTTGATTTCTTGGGCCCAAATGCGCTTTAGCCCACTGCTTGGCGGCGATTGTTTTTGAATGAGCAATAAATGCGCCAACATGGGTAACTCCGTATATCCGCGAACATGGCTGACTGGGTATTTTGAAGCTACGGAAACATGTAGTTTTCGCGCATACGTATTTCCTATTTTATAAAGAACGGTTTTATTGGTAATGTGAGATGATGTAGCGGTTTATTCGAAATTCTTACGTGTTAATTTAAGTAGTTATTTCAGTTGTTTTTGTATTCTTTGAATGCGGTGTTTTTGTGTTGAGTGTTTGCTATTTTCGTACCTTATATTTCGCTAAATACCGAGTCGGTATGGATTTAGCTGTGATGCTGAGAGAGGTGAGTGAATGTACATGTACATTTATTACTTTATTGGAAGTGCAAGTTGCTTAATTTTTATATTTTGTTGCCTTTTATTGAAATAATTTGGCTCAGCTGAAGAACAGAACGCTGGTATCGTTTGCAATTTATTTTATTTTGTTGATTTGTGCACATTGCCTACATTGTGCAATTCGCTGATGTTTTTTTTAAGTTAAAACGGAACGCTGTGCACATGGCATTTTCTTGTAATTTATTTTCGTTATTCTAGCTTATTTTGTTTATTTGTGTACGTTACCTACATTGTGCAATTCTCAGATTTTTTTTAAGTTAAAACGGAACGGTGTGTACATGGTATCGTTTGTAATTTTAATGCCCTTTTAAAAAACTTTCTGGGATGCCATTTTGGTTACGTTTTCGCGGAGCGTGTCGGGAAGGTTATGAACGGCATAAAATGTGTAAGTATTACAACATAAAATGTAAATAATTAATTTAAAGGTAACTGACAAACATTTTAATGATCGTAATGTCCGTTTTGCATATTATTTTATTATATTTTTGTGGCAACAGTTTCCATACTAATTTATGGTTTAGAATTCTATGTTTTGTTTACAATAGGTTTTCGCAGAGCGTGTCGGGAAGGTTGCAATTAATTGCAAAGACGTTTCGCAGAAACGCGCCGAATTGGCGATTTTCAAAACATCGCCAAGCAGTGGGCTAAAGCGCATTTTCACCATTTCTTGTTTCGATTTTTTTTCTGGAGTGTAAGGATCGGCACCATCTTGAAACTGGTGTCGATGTTGGCGTCAAAGAAAGATTTGGCACCATCTTGAAATTGGGCTGATACTTTGTGGCGCCGATCTTGGCATGAAAAAAGAAATGATTCACCAAGCGGTACCATAGAGTAAAGATTAAGCAACTGCATTTTAAATCCCACAATGCAATAAAATAAAAAAGGAAATCCATCTTATCGCACATACGCACTACAAAAGGAAATACTGACTGACCATATTTAGAAATTTCCGTGTCTTCAGTCTGTGGCACACAAAATTCCTTAACAGCATCTAAAACTTTTCTAAAATTATCTGAACTAGAATATGCATACTGCTGTCACCACATAAATTCACAAAAATAAGAGTAAAAAAAACCTTCGTAGTACTGGACTGTCAGTGGCATTTCTTGCATGAACCTTTCTTGCAAACAACCCATTCAAAGCCATCTGAATGATCTTTATGTTCGACCATACGCATTTACTTCATACAAACAGGACATTTATAATGACTAAGTAAACCTTCATTTACACACCAATCAATTAATACTTTTTTCTCCTTTCATTCCAAATCGTATAGGAATTTCACATTAATCTCATCATGAACACCCATTTTACGGCATACAGCAAAAAATAAGCAATGCACTCCTTAACCGACATCCAATGCAGAAATAAGCTCTTACACATATTCAACTAATCAGGTTACCATAAATGAAATGAAAATTTGGCGATAAATGAAACAACAACTAGGCGATAATCCAAGGGGCACACAATAACCATATGGATTTATGAACACATATTTTTTTTTATCTTAATGTCAATTACATATGTATTAAATGAAATTTCATTCTTAAGAGAAAATTTTCATTCTATCAGATTACTGCTTTATCATTTGACAACACTGTAATAATAGTTTGTTTTAAACTACACATATTAAGAACTTATAACAAAAAGCAAAAGCATATGATCATACATAATCTCAATCTGACATATCTTCTACAAGTGCATTAAGTTTTCACACTTTTCAAGACTATTATCCCTCTATTATCTTTTTTCATGTCCCTTACTTTCAAGACTATTATTATTAACAGCGACGTCTTCTGGATATAAATTTCTAGATAGTTCAAATTTTAATTCCAATCACCAGAAATCCACAGTTACCTAATTCAGTTCTGGTATGGCTTGTACAGAAATTTAATAACATTCAGATGAATTTTACACTGCTGATGTTCAGAAATGTTGGCATAAACAGTTTACATTAAATTATGGAGTATTACTTCCTTGTTAAAGCTGCTACTGTTTACATACTGGAAATTAAATTTGCTAATTTTTATAACTGAGCACAGTAGCTGCTTTATCAAGAAAGTATCTATTAGAAATCTGAAATCATCTGAAAAATATACACAGATTTAAAATGATTGGAGGCTGCTATTGGATTAAAAATTTCAACATAAGTACAAGCAAATAAACTCACACAAACAGCAATATTTAAACAAATAATGAGAAACTAACAATAAAGATTATGTTTAAGAAAAAATAAATAAATAACCTGGATAGCATTGTCAATGCCCAACCATCTACAGCAATATCTTGAGTTGCTGCAAGAAAATTCATGCAGAAAAAAATTGCAGTTAGTAGCATTACATTAGGAGGATCTCTTTCATTTCCAAGTAGTGATGATGCAGAAGATGATAAAATTATCATGAACAATCCAATAAGATACTGAGTAGGTATGAGCCATGTTTTACGGCGTCCCAAACGCCTCCAATACAGAGAATCAACTATAGGGGCCCATAATAATTTCAGACTAAAAGGCCAGCTGACAAGACTGAAAACAGCTTGCTCTTTATAGCTAACTTTTCTCATCTGCAATATCATAGGCAGACTGCCACCAAGCCCCAATGGTATACCTTGAAGAATATATAGTAAAAGCAAAACAATGATATTAATTCTATCACGTTTTAGACCGTTTCGGTCATGGCTTCTTCTTTCATGCATCTCAGAATTTGGTAAACTGTTCAGATCACAGAAATCTCCATGAGAAACTGGCAGATCCTTGTTTGCTTCTGTCATACCTTTACGCCGTTCCATCTTTTAAGAATTTCGAGTCCAAATTAAGAAACTGGAAGGAAAAAAAAATAATATACCTGTATCATTACAATATAGAGACTTATCACGTTACAGAAAAAAATACGTTGTCTTTAAGGAAAGAATTTTTGTAAGATTTACTAAGAAAATAAACGTTGAAAAACAAGAACCCTTCTATATGGTTATAAACATATGTTTGCACATTTTATTTAAATAATTAGAGAAACTATTACAGAACCAAAAAAAATACACCGAGTACAGGGGAAAAATAAAGCCGGTAGTTCAAGGAACAATAAGAGAATACTAAAGTGCTCACATTATTCAGTTCAACACATGTCTAAACTTCTAAGAGCAACGTCTCTTTAATGTTGTCAAAACTTAGCCGCATCGAGATGTGCTGTATTATTTCTGCTGCAAACCCTTTCCTTATTGTCACTCAAAATTAATCATACATTTTATTTAATATGTAGAATTTAACTCGGAAAATCTGAAAAATACTTCTGAGTTGACAAAAATATGTTAGCGAGAATAACATAAAAGCTCAAAGATGGAGATAAAAAAAAATCCATTATCATATTCTTCCCTTTTGATGCGACGAAATATTTCGGTAAAAATGTTCGGTTGCCCTTTGGCGAAAATTGATGATTTTTGGCGGAGCATGGACACCGAGTTTGTGCAATGAGATACATTCCGCAAGAGAAGAAGAGGGGAAAAGTGGTCACGTGGTTTAAGAACAACAATCTCTTCACGTCCGCAGTCTACGGTGGAGTCTATAGCCGATGTACCACTAAAATTAATAGATTTTTCTAATTTAGAAATTTACAGCTATTGTGAATAATTAAAAAGTTCTCTTGGAAGTTATTTCTCTTTTCTTGATGTTAATAAAAAGGTCTTCTCTTGTTCAAGGAAAAACAAGTTAATAACTTTTGTTTTAAAGTAATGCCAGATAGTAAGGTACTATCTACTGTAACTAAGCTGTGTTAAGGCAGAAATGAAGAAAACAATTAATTATAAAACGTCTGTGAAAATTTCTGCAGAAAATGAGGTAAGATTCATAAATTTTCTTCTATGCAAAATACTTACCAGTATTCATCTTTTATTTTATTAGGAATGTTAAGTGTATATCAATAGTTGAAAAATATTCCCGAGACCTTAAATAATGTTTTCCAGACTCTACAATGTAAATATTTGTTAATAGTTCATTAATACTTGTTCTAAATTATTGAAATAGTTGAATTCATGCAAGATCTGCTTATTTGCAAAAACATTAACACCAAGCTAATTTTCTCTTATTAATTACAGTACCATAGAACATGCTACACCACTAAATTTTTATTAATTTCATCACGTTGTGTTTTAATAATGTGACTGTTATAATCAAGTTTTAATCAATACGCATAAATGCAGTATATTTTATCGCGTTTTACTATAAAATAAAGAAATATCTATGACCAAAAAATTATTAATTTCTCAGCTAGAATTACAGCGAACTCCGTTGTGCAAATTCTTACAGTTTTCTTTTTGACATTTATACTCTAATATAAAAAATACATGTTAATCTGAAGTTTATGCTATCTGTAGATTAAGAATCAGTTATGAACAATTAAATTTCAAGGGGTACAAAATTATGTTTTAATTTTGAACTGTGTATAATATTAATATCACTATCGTCACATAGTTTTAGGGCAACTGTATTTATAATGTTCCAGACATTTGAGTCTACCATTTTGAAAACCATCTTGTGCTCGTCAGGCTGATAAAATTGTGACTTAAAATTATAATGGTAATTATATTTTTCTTTTCAGTGTAGAACAACAACATAAATGAGCATTATTTTATGCATTTCGTTTTGCAGTGTACAGAATTATTATTGCAAATGATTCATGAGATTTCAAAAAAAATACTGGAAATAATTTAAAAAATAAATTTAATTAATACTATATAAAATCAAGTAGAAAGCTTTAAAATTTTTCTGATAAAACTATAAATGTTCAATGTGTGTTTTGGTTTTATGATGTACATAGAAATGAGTATCCCAATCCTCTCAACATGTATTGTAACTGTTTCTTTAGAAATGGTTGGCCATCTAAAGTTGTTGCCTTTATGTAGGCAAGTATTATTCTTAAACTGTTAATACTATCTCATATTCTGGTGGCTTGTTGGAATATACTGTTGCCGAATATCCGAATTTTCACCACATATACCACAGCAAAAGCTTGTTTGTTTACATTAGCAGTTCTTACATCATGTGACCTCTGACGTCACCGGAATGTATCTCATTCTTTGACTTGTTATTTTGGCTTTGTGTAGCAAGGATTTTTGCTTCCAAAATCGGAAAAACGCCGCTGCACAAAACAAAAATAACAAGTCAAATAATTGCAATTGCAAAACTCGGTATCCATGTACACACCGACCTATTTTCACTTAGAAAACGAAAATCAGAGAATTGCATAATCTCGGTATTGCGCCCTCCTTGACTTTGTACATGTACACATTGATCTATTTTCACTTAAAAAGTCAAAGGAGCAGCCAATTCTACACTAGTGCCAAACAAAAAATATATAATCTCAATAATCTACATTTTAAACCAAACAATGAAATAACATAAAAAGCAAAGTAATCTTATAGCATCTTAGCACTACACAAAGGAAATATTCATTTACCTTATTTAGAAATTTCCATATCTGCAGTCTGTGACACACAAAATTCTTTAACAGCATACAAAAATTTCCTAAATTTATTTGAACTAGAATCTGTATATTGGCGTCGCCACATAAATTCACAAAAATAAGAGTAAAAAGTATCCTCAGTAGTGAAGGTATCGTCCGACGTTCGACATACGCATTTCCTTCGTACAAACGGGAGACTTATAATGGCTACTAGGTAAAATTTCATTTACACACCAGTCAATTAATACTTTTTTCCCTTTCGTTTCAAATCGTGTTGAAATTCAAATTAATCTTACCACATTCAGCCATTTTACCGTGTACATTATAAAATTAGCAACGTACTTCCTAACCAATATCCAACACAGAAACAAGCCTTTGCAAATCTTTTCCCATCAGTCAAATTCACCGCAATCACAGAACCAGCTACGGCGTAGTAGGGTTTCAGTTACTCAGGTTACCATGAATGAAACAACCTGGCGATAAATGAAACAACAACTTAGCGATAAATCACACCACACCCAACACGACGCCAGCAATGTATGTTGACAACACAGCGATCCTTGCTGAAAATGCGTTACTTAGCCCAGTCATACTATAAGGTATTTCTCCCGCCTTCTTCGCATTCCTTTGTGGTGTAGTGGTCAGCACACTCGACGCGTATTCGAGAGGTCCGTGGTTTGAGTCCCGGCGAGGGCATTACTCATTTTTATCGTCTCCAGCATCGAAATAACCTAATGTCTCTATAATACAACATCTTCAAAATAACATACATGCACTAGAGACCTGGCTCCTGAAATGGAAAATTCAGGTCAACGTTTAAAAATCAATTGCCATAGTCTTCACTAAGAGGAGAAAAGTTGAAGAAAACCTGCAGTTTTATGGAACCGCACTGGCCTTTGCTAAGTAAATCATTTATCTTGGGGTAATCCTCACGAATTCTCTGACATGGTCCCCACATATACACTCTATTATTCAGGACTTTCGGGTTCGTAAAGCTAAACTCCACGCTTCAATTGTCCGAAACAGCGTTCTATCTATAGGTAATATGTTACTCATTTATAAATCCATTTTGCGTCCCATGCTCTGTTACGCTTGTCCAGTCTGGGCGTATTCATGTAAAACTCTACTTAAAAAATTGAAAGCTTCCCAGAATGTTGTTCTGCGACAAATTACAAATGCACCGTACTATAATAGAAATGATGAAATTCATGCGGAACTAGGCATAATTCCACTAAGAAGTTTTTACTACCACTTGGCCAGACAGTTTCACATTCGTTTACGTACTATAAGTAACGCTGAACTCAGAATTTATAATTACGATTATAAGAACGATTCTAGTAAAAAAGGGCCAATGTTCATTCTCAATCCAAATGTAATCACGAATGTATTCTTTCCTTTTTATTTATGTATATTTATATTTATATCTTGTGTGTATTGTATGTATTTGTTCAGCACTTGAGACCTATTGTTTCAAAATTACCTTGATAACATAGATTCAGTTAGACAGTTTTGAGGCTTGAATTTATTTCGCGCGAATCTCTTCAAAATTTAAATTAAAAAAAATTGCTTTATCTCAAATAAGTTACTTTCTAAAACATTTCGAAACTTTCAACTATGTTCGATTTGGGGTAAGGCGGTAGACTAGGCACCCAGGTGTATCAAACACCGTTCTACTGAAGGAGTACAGGATTTAGAAGAGATTTGTCCATGTCATGAGTAAGTATAATCAGTTTTTTATGATTTATTTAAAAATTAAGAAATACTTTTTCAAAATAATTGCAAGCCTATTTAAAATGACTGATAGCAGAATTTTCTGCACACTGAAAGTCTCGAATTCATATAGAGCAGAGAGAATATCGACTGTAAGGAATAAAGAATACTAGGATAATGCTTGTGGAATGGCTTCCTAATACGGTACTGTCGTATTTTTATTTCATTGAAGTGGTTTAATTCAATTCAGTTTTAAATTAAATTATGAATATCTACTAAAAACAAGGGAAACAGCAAATGATTTCAGAATGGATAAACTGAGCCAGGGGCGTAGCTAGGGGGAAAATCTGTTTCTGGGCGTAGCCTGCAGAGGGCGCCAAACTGATGCTAAGAAATTTTGGAATGAAATATTTCCCCTTCTTGGCAAATAGAAGGGAGCGCCAAATCTTCAGTTGTTCCCGGGCGGTGTAAGTCCTAGCTACGGCTCTGAACTGAGCTTCAGATTAAATCTTGTTTCATAGGAAAACTGTGTGTATTTTGAGAAAGGCAGGCACAGGATTCCTATTCTTCAACAAACTAAAATATTTTGGCATAATATAATAATAAATTTGAAATCGTCTTGTTTTTCTTTCATACATTATCAAATCATAAAATAGAAGCATCTCGAAAACCTCATAATTTTATTTGCATTGATAAATTTCATATCATTTGCTCAGAGAAATGAAATTTTCAAGCGATTCTGGAATCTTAAATATTTTTTGCCCACGATCTCGAGAGATCAACGCTCAACTTTAAGAATATCCACCTATAACTCGCTACTTCATATTGTTGAATGTTTCATAGGCGATTTTACAATTTAAATAATCGGCTGACGTTTAGAAGTTCAGCTTTTTAGAATCTGAACAACTCACTGTTTGAAGTAAGATTACAAAAGAAAATGGAGTAAATTCAGCAGATAAACCCTTCATCAAATCCCAAAATGACAGTAAATTAAGATTGAATCAATCCACTGTATAGCAGGTGTGGAAACTGCATCATCTGTACTAACATTCATTTTATGGCAATTTAAATTCTTAATTCTTAATTACAAATTAAAAATCAGCGGCTTCTTGAGTATAAAATCTAGAGATCGCTTTTTTTGGAATTTTTAAGAACGTCATAAAGAAATTTCGTTCTTTCTCATTAATATCAGACTAATGACTCAAGCCACTTACAAAGTACCTCATATTGCTGAAAATGCATTTATTTGTTTTCTTATCATTACATCAAAACGAGTAAGGTCTGTCTCTCTAAGGGAAAAGAAGTCTTCCTGTAGAACTTTATGAAGAAAATTGGCTCGTATTCCCGGGATACCTAGCAAAAGTCATGAAAAGCCAGAGCTTTTTCCAGAATTGTTGATAGTACAAGTGCTGACATCATATCGGGACTTTTGTTGCTGTATAGTATTGAAATTTCAGTACGTATAATTAAGTATTGTAATTGTTATGAAAAAAGCATTTTTTCTAAATAGGTTTACAGACTTTCTTACACATTCTGTTAAAATTTAAATTTTTTAAACATAAGCAGAAATATGGATTTACATACTAAATTAAAAATCAGACAAGTTACTGATAATTATTGTATGTATATCCAGTAAAGTTATTTCTATTCATTAATAAAACAGGAAACTTAGCTCAAAAGTTCCATTTCAGTTATTTACTATTGGCATACTTATATAAAATTTAAAATCACTTTTACAGAGGGAAATATTTGTAAACCTTTCACAGTAAGTTGATCAGCATCGCGCGTTTTACATTCGTAAAGTAAACAATAGTTCTAACAACAAGGTTAACAGTCGAAACTTTTCATTCAATTAAATTCTATATCAGCGATTCTCAGCCCGTGGTACGCAAAAAAAAAAGTATTTTTAACTATTAAATTCAAAGATAAACTATCCCAACATCCTGTTTCTTGTGTGTATTGTTCGGTGACATCCTGTTTCTCTAACACTGTAAATTTATGCTATCTGAGCTTCGTTCAAGGTTAATAGCCGCTCATAGACTTTAGTAAAATAATCCCTTTTTATTTTCAAAAATATTCTTTTATCCATACGCATACCAAAATTTGTCATATTATGTTTTTAAAACGAGTAAGAGAAATGGATGTTGTATTTAATAGGAAATAAAAATAAGTTCCTAATAAAAGATAACAGTATCTCATTAATTCTTTTAGCGCTGATCGATTTATTAGCATATCTACACTTTATGTTGCTACCATTTCCGGCTCGTACTGCATTGTTTTCAATTAGAATAATTTTTTTACGTCGATTTGCTGTCCTTTACAGCAGATATTTTGTCTTCTTGTTGCTTTGTATTCCTCCCTTTTCTTTGCGATTTGAGAATATCGTCGTTCGTTTTTGAAGAACTCGTAATATGGGCATTTAAATATTTGTGAAAAGTAATAAAACAAATCTAGATTTTCAAAATGGAAAAACGGCTAGGTTTGAATAAGCGGAAAAGTGATGGATTCAGGACCATCTACTAGCAGTAAGAATACTGAAAAGGAAAGAAAAATTATTTACAGAAAATATAATGAAAGTTATTTATCATTTGGTTTTATATGGAATTGAGATGGAGTGAACCCTCAACCATAATGTGTTGTTTGCGGCGAACTATTATCCAATCTAAGTATGAAACCATCATTTCTTAAAAGACATCTTGAACCTAAGCATACCAGTTTAAAGGATAAATTTCAAGACTATTTTAAGAAGAAATTACTAGTTTAAGAATAGTAAACAAGTAATGAAAGCTTTTGTTATTTCAAGTGAAAAAGATCTGGAATCTAGTTACCTAGTAAGCTTAAGAATTGCCAAGACGGCAGGCTCATATTGGAGAAAACCTTATATTACTAGCAGCTAAAGATAATGTTTTAACATTATTCAACGAAAAAGCGGCGAATGAACTTAAAAATATTCCGTTATCAAATGTTACAGAAAGTGGACGAATTCATGAAATGGCAAATTCCATAAAAAAGGCATTAAAAATAATAAAACATAGTGAGATATCTGCGATACATCTGAGAAAGATATTCCTTGGAATAAGTGCATTGCCGTATGCAGTGACGGAGCTCGATTTTTAACAGGAAACACATTCCGGTGTTATTTCTCAAATAAAGAAAGTTGCACCTGAAACTAAATTTATTTACAGCCCCATTCATCGTGAAGCTTTAGTAGCCACTGAAAACCTAAAATCGTTCTGAATGAAGCTGTGAAAATTGTTAATTTTAATAAAAGGCGAGCTTTAAGTTCAAGAATATTTACGATTGCCAAGAGATGGGCAGTGAACAAGAAACGCTTTTGTCACATTCCGAAGCAAGATGGTTATCCAGAGCCAAATTTTAAATAGTCTTTTGAACTTTGGTCAGAAATTCAAATTTTCCTCTGTAGTTCAAAATTTGAATTACGGAGGAAAATTTGAATTTTGAATTACATTTCTGTAATTCAAAATTTGAATTACAGAAATGTTTGTTTAGTCAATTAGCGTTTAGTGGCAAGTGAAATGTTTAGTGGTTGGCACATTTAGTACTAGCTGATAAGAGAAAGTTAAATGAATTACATTTAGGATTACAAGGACAAAGTGTTAATTTATTTATCATTAGAGATAAAATAAATGCAGTGATAAAAAACTCGAGCTAATAATAAAAAAGTTGGATAATAATATTTTAAGCTTTTGCCACTTTTGGAAAGTCTTCTAACCGAAAATAATTAGAAAATAAAAAGATACGACATTAAAAACCACTGCCTTTCACTGATCAGTAATTTCAACATGTATTTTCCCGAGTATTCTGAAAAAGGAAATTGGATTAGAAATCCATTCATTTCATTCATTCGACTGAAATGTTACCCCATGAAGAAAAAGAAGAAATGATAAAAATTGCCTGTGATCGAAATCTGAAGATTTCAAAAATAAGACACACTTTTGGCTAAACTGCAAAAAAAAAAAGAAAGAAAAAGGTTTCAAAGGCATTTCAAATAAGGCTATTAAATTTTTATTGCCTTTTTGCGCAACCTATTTGTGTGAACAAAGATTTTCTCCCATGTTATATTTTAAAAATAAATACAGAACAAAATTAAAAGTGGATCCTAATTTACGCTTAAAACTAAAGGAATTAAGACCAGACATAAAGAAATTGATCTCTCTTAAACAGGCCCATATTTCACACTGAAATTTAAAGTATTATAACTTAAATTTTGATAAGTAAGATGGTAACTAATTTTTAATCTAATATACTTGTATGTGTGCATTCATTCACACATAAAAGTGCCAATAGGTGCCACTTAACAAATAGCCAATAGGTTGTGCGAATGGCAAAATATACGTTTTTTTACTGTTTCTGTTCAGAAATTGAAAAATAATCACTCTAAAATGTAGCAGCATGGAACAGCATTAAGTATAATATAATTTATTTTGCATACCGAAACGTAATTCGTGCTGGGAACACTGTAGCAGTCTTTCTTTCCCAGCGGGCCTACCAGAAAAAGACTGCTGAGGAGAGAGAGAAGTTTGCGATGTAAGCATGGACCTTATAAGAAATAGACCAACCCAAATGGGTTTTCTCCCTCGTCTGAAGCATTCCCCGTTGTACCCTTGACAACATCCGAAGGAGTAGGGACGATTAAAGAACTTAACAATGGTTGGCTATTGCAGGGTGTATAATTGTCAAGAAAAAGCTGGTTGTAGCCCCTCATTTCACAAATTAGAATATTTACGTATTTTTATTTTTGAAACTGAGATTGATTTTTAAAAATTTAGCATATTTATAAAGCATAATTAACGTTCCAAATAATTATAATTTGCATGCCTTCAGGCCTGGATATTTTTTTAGCTTTTCCTATGCTGTAAGGAAATTTGTAACTACTACTTTTAGGAAATAGTATTTTAAATCTGAAGTAACAGAAAATTTCAAACAAACAATTTTCTCTTACAATTTTTATGTTTTTATTGGTGTAATTAGGTAAAAAATACCAAAATACCTTAAAATGAATTTTTGAAAGTTTTTGTGTAAAATTCTAAATTTTGCTGCTTTTTTAAAATGATATGTGAATATTATAGCACAATTTCTCTAAAGAAGTTTTATTTTAATTATATTTCATAATACATCATAATGATTTTAACACCTTAATAATTTTTATGCATTTATTCTAATGTTAAAATAGTATTTAAGTGTAATAATTAATTGTGTTAACATTTTACAGTGATTTTTTTAAAATTTATTTCTAGTTCTGCATAAGATTTTTTTATTTACTGTGAATTTAATTTATTAGCCCAAAAGAAGCGGTAGCCCAGAAAGGCTATTAGTGTCGAATCGGCATTTTGCGCTGTTTTCCTATAAATGTCCGTTACACTTTGCAAATTGTTGCCACCAAATATTATCGTCCTGAATTATATTTAAAGATATTAAATAATGAAGAATCTGCATGAATACATTTATGTTTCTCGCACTGTGAAAAAACGATGATATCTAGAGCCATAAAATTTTGAATAACGCAATCCTCCACCCGAACATGGGCACTTGGACGGTCAAATTTCGAATTTGTTTTCATCCATTTCATATTTTGTAAACCTTTAACAAATTTTCGATTAACAAACTCAACGAGTTCAAAGTGAGCAATGGCAACACTGTACGGAAAATAATATTTTTATCTCCAGCGCGGAAATTGTAAAGATATGTTGTTTTCAAATATTTTATAATATTGCTGTTGAATTGAATTTTATGTGGTTTACGTGCGAAGAACATGATATTAAATAAATAAAGGCAACTCACAATACGTCAAAAAAGTCCCTTTGGGCGTAGTATAAAATCTGAGTGCTTCCAGATTTTACTTTATTTTATTTTGTTTTTTTCATTGCATTCAGAAAAGTTTATGCTCCGAATTTTATGAATTATTAAAATAAATAATCATCTTATGATCATCTTGCAATGTTAATAATTAATGATCATATAATCAAATAAATGATCATCTCGTGATGTTAATAATTAATAATCATATAATCAAATAAATGATCATCTTGTAACGTTATAATAATTTTAGAAACCATTGCCTGAAAATATTCATAAAATTAAAAAAAAATATCAGATATTTTACCTTATTTGTTTCAAAACATCATGTACTATCAATCTTGTTTAATTTTACTTTATTTGTGCGCAAAAATTTTGTGTTTAGAGGTTTTACAATTTTACCAAAGTAAAGATGTTTATACAAGAATTACGCGTGAAAAAAAATGCGCAAAATGCAGTAAAAAGTGATTAATGAGATATATTAAATCTTATTTCGGAAAGTGTGACTTTCATAATGTCATCATTTATACAACATATCACATTTAATAATTAAATACAATTATGTGACCCAAACGCCATAGGTTTCAGCATTAAAGTAAACCAGATCATCCCTATTCCTTCTTGCGGACATGTGTGAGGCGTGCGCTCCGCCCACTGGGTTAGTCTACCTCTTATAAGGTCCATGGATGAAAGACATACACGTCATGTACATCTCTTGCTGATTGGCTGATGCGACGCATCTCTAGCTCGCATGAATGAAGTACTACAGATTATGCCCCCAGTGACGAAATCAAGATTGCAATGACACTAAATATATACAGAAATAAAGGTGATATTCAAAATTAGTGAAATTCAGAAATGAAGCACAATGTAATAAAGATATATACATGACAACAGATGCAGTAGGAACATGTGCGCAATACTAAACGTGAAGTATAGTACTAGTTTGTGCTCAAGATATATAATCTGTGATTAAATGCTTGGGAAATCGGACATTGTGTCCACGCTTCGTGGTAGATGTTCGATTAAAGCATCGTGGGAAGAGAGCTGAAGCCGGAAGAGCTAAAGACAGGAAATGAGTAATGTCATTTGGTAAGACGTGACTTCATTGATGAGGTGACCAGTCTTTGTATTCTCTACACCACTGTAAACAGTGCCACCAATGGGCTATTACCATTGGTATGCAGCGTTTAGGACAGCAGGCGAATAGGCCATCTTCGTGAAGCCGAAGCAAAGTGGGACACCTGCCTTCCTGTTACCCTACGCAACTGCTTAGCACAGTTACCTGTATGGTTTCAATCTCTTTTTGCCTGCAGAGAGATATATCGGATATAAGTTGCCGTTGTTTTCTTTTGGGTGACCACAGTAATCTTTCTTACAACCGTACCTGTTTTTTGGAAGGTGTTCCAAACTCATGAAATAATACATTTATCAGTTCCAAACTCTTGGTCGAAAGATGTCAAACTACTCTCCTTATCCCGCTTGCTAAGCATTCTACCACGTGTAAAAACGTCCTCGTGGTTGGCATCCATGCTGCATGAATAATCTCACTTTGATTTGAAGAATAGCGCCTGGAAATGCGCCTCCCTTTCCTTTTTTTAAGGTGCCTTGCACTGCGCGCACTGACGCCTAGCGTTTTACTTATCCTGACGTACTCTCTGATATCATGGTGCTGATATCTGCATATGCGCCACCTTTCTACTGAGTTGGTTTTTCATTGTACTGATCATAAAATGCGCGTTTCAACAATTTTATTGTTGTATGTTGAAAAGTGAATCTCTCGCTTTTGCATATTGGTGTATTAATCATGCGACACAATATTCAAACTCACAGGAAAAGAATGATCCTTAAAATTGGAGAGTTTAAAATGGAGTGCTTCACAGCAGCGTAACTTATTTGTAAAGGTAAAAAATGATATTAAAGTTATAATTTAGTCAGCTTGCGAATAGCTCATTTAGTTATGAAAGGGAAACCAATTACTGATGGTAAATTAATTAAATTCTGTTTGCATGAAGCAGCCTAAAAATGTACCCAGAGAAAATGGATTACTTTCGATATGTGAATCTTTCGGCGAGTAGAACTGTTAGAAGAGTTCAAGCCATTGGGGACAAAATTATAACAAAAAGAAAAAAAAAATTCAAGTGCTTTCGATTGACTGTTGATTATCGACAAACATTACTGTACTGACCAACTACTGTTGTTTATTCAAGGGGTCAAAAATGAGTTTGAGACAAACGAAGAATAAGCATCTGGTGAAGAATCTGCATGAACAACTAAAGGCGAAGCTATCTTCAAAGAACTTGAGAAAATGTTAACACAGTACAATATGCAATGGGCATCAGTTCAAATGTATCACAATTGATGGTGGTAAAAATATTTGTGGAAAGAGGAAATGATTAGTTGGACAAACTTTTAAGTTTTAAGCTTAACGTTCAAAATCTCTGACAATTCACTGCGTTATTCAGAAGCAGGTTATATGAGAAAAAATCTCAGTTTGTCGTGTGTTACTGAACTATTGTGTCAGCAATTAACTTTATTCGCTTTCATGGATTTAACCATTGTCAGTTTTATGATCTTTTATTAGAGATAGAAGACTTTTATCTAGATCTTGACTTGCCACGTTCCGTAATGAAAAATTTATATTGAAACCTTTTTTAACCCTGAAGGAAAACAGCCTGAAGGAAGCATGCAAATAACATGAAATTTACAACATGAATTAGCGGAGGTGAGATATGCAAATGATTAGAATTTCAGCGCAGACGCACATCACGCGCGCCTATGGCGTCACTTCAAAGCGTTATTTAAGGCTTGGAGTTTTGGACGATTTCAAGTTCGAGAATTTTTCTTGTGGTTTTTAAAAAAAAAAACGATCAATTATGCCTCGTAGTAAACAGCGATCATCGTTTGATCAAGTATCCGAGTTCGACAGAGAAAGGATAGTGGCCTACCGAGAGTGTGGATTATCTTTCAGGGAAATCGGTAGTCGTGTTGGACGAAACCAAACAACTGTAATGCGGCTACGTGACCGTTGGATGCAGGAGGATACGACGGACCGACGTGTTCGATCGCATCCGCCTCAGTGCACCACTTCACGTGATGATAGGAACATTGTGCGCATGGCAGTGACGGATCGCTCAGTCACATCACGAACCATAGCACAGCACATTCAGTCTGTAACGTATCATCTAGTGTCTGCGCATACCATTCAACACCGTTTACAGCAGAGCGGTCTGTCCGCAAGACGTCCATTGCTTCGTCTACCCTTGACGCAGAACCACAGACGTCTCCTCTGCCAATGGTGCGATGAAAGAAGGACGTGGACGGCAGAATGGAATGAAATTGTCTTTACTGACGAGTCATGCTTCTGTCTGCAACACCACGATGGTCGGATTCGAGTCTGGAGACACCGTGGAGAGAGGATGCTGAACAGCTGCGTTATGCACCGCCACACTGGTCCTGCACCGGGTATTATGGTATGGGGTGGTATTGGATATCACTGTCGCACTCCTGTAGTACGCATTGCCTGTACTTTAAACATCCAGCGCTACATCTCCGAGGTGTTGGAGCCAGTTGTCCTTCCTTAGGTTCAGGGCTTTTTTTATTTAAAGAAAGAGAAATCCTCGTGCACCACAAAGTATCACACGAGGCTTACAAATTGTAAGTAAAAGAAAAGCAAAATGCTAAGTAATAACATCAACTTTCAGTACTGCAATGAAATCAAACACAAAGAGAAAAAAACACAAACAAAAAAGATGCAACTACACTCACGTTTGTGAAAATTGCAACACCAAGAAGGAATCGTCATAATTGAATGCAATTTAATACACAGTTGAGTGGTAGTGGTACAAATAAATGATTAAATGTTCAAAGCAAACAAACAAGAACAAGAGATCAGAATCAGTATTTTGTGTGGCCACCACGCGCCGCAATAAGTGCTGCTACACCACGTGGCATGGAGTCAAACAAAGTTTGAATGTCTGACTGAGGAAGAGCATTCCATATCGTTTGTACGCGTACCCAAAGTTCGTCTGCAGACGCAACAGGACGAGGATCACGAGCAAGACGCCGACCAATGACATCCCACACATGTTCAATTGGCGACATATCCGGGGAACACGCAGGCCAAGGAAGAAGCTGTACCTGCTGCGCTGCAAAGAAGGATTTAACAATCCGAGCAGTATGAGGGCGGGCATTGTCCTGTTGAAATACAGCGCCTGGCAAGCTTTGAAGGAAGGGAACAGCTTCGGGCTGTAGAACTTCACGGATATACCGGTTGCTGTTCAGATTGCCCACAATTCGTAGCAATTGAGATCGTCTATGATATGCTATGGCGCCCCAGACCATAACTCCGGGTGTTCGTCCACTGTGGCGTTCGATAATGCACTCCGGAAGGTGGCGTTCACCGGCATAGCGTCTGACACGAATGCGGCCATCATGGTACCACAAATTAAAGCGGGATTCGTCAGAAAACACGACATGCTGCCAATCAGCACGCCAGTCTCTATGCTGATTGGCCCATTGTAGCCGCAGGCGGCGATGGTCGTGCGTTAGGGGGATCCTGTATAAAGGAGTCCGTGCGCGCAGTCCACACTGCAGCAGACGTCTACGAATTGATGAAGCACACAATGAAACACCTGTAGCTATTGACCACAGTGCTGCCAATTGTCTAGAGGAAGCTGTACGGTCCGTCCGCGCCATGCGGACCAGGTGTCTATCATCGCGAGCTGACGTCACATTTCGGGGTCCACTCCCGGATTTCCGAGTTGTCCGACACTCGTCCGTCCACTGCTTCCAAACGCGCATCACTGTGCTGCTGTTACGCTGCACACGAGAGGCTACTGCACGATACGACAATCCAGCTTCACGAAGGCCGATGATTCTCCCTCGTTCAAACTCTGTAAGTTGTTCAAATCTCGCTCTCTTTCGTCGACGAGGCATAAGTACAGATTGAGTTAACGTCTACCACTAGCAGATAACCACCGATAACCATACACGCCTCGCTACAGCCGTCTATTTATTCGGATCCATCAGCCGTTCAGAGGGCGCTGCTCAGCATACGCATGCGCTACGGATTTGCAATTCTAATCATTTGCATATCATGCGCTACTTTGCATTTCCTGAAAATTTCAGCTCACTCGCGTAAGTCCTTCATGGTGTTGCAATTTTCACAAACGTGAGTGTATATAAACAAATCATTTGCAATGTTTAAAATAAAAGTCAACAAAGTCATCAAAAGCTCGGTAGGCCGAAGGTGAAGATACAAAATCATAACATTTCGGCGGCCAATGAATTCCAATTCATTTTAATCTACATTTCAATAGATTTCTTGCATTATCAAGCAATGGACAATCAAAAAGCAGGTTAAAAACATTTTGTTGAACGCCAAGATTGCAATTACACAGATTGGAAGATGTGAGCTTAAACCGCTCGAGATAAACGTTGAACTTACCATGTCCAGACAAAAATTGCGTAACCTTAAAATTGAGCAATAAGTCCTTACTTTTTCAGTCTTTCAAAAACAGCTGGGAAGAATTTTTTTGTAACAGCTCCCTTGCCAGATGATATATAATCACAATTCCATTGTTCAATCATTTTAGCTTTGAATGTCTTTTTAAAGTAAACTTTAACTTTGGAAGCTTGGAATAATTACATCAACATTAATATCATTTTTAGTTGCATTCTTAGCAAGCCAATCAGCTCTCTTATTTCCGTAATTACCCTAGTGACAACGGACAAATGTAAAAAACACTGAAATACCGTTTTCCTGAAGATCGCCGAGAGATTGTTGTATATTAACAATAATATCATCACAAGATGAGGTATTTTTAAGGCACTCGAGGGAAGAGAGTGAATCTGTGCAGATTAAGTAGCTGGAAACATGTTCATCCTGGCTAAGTATCCACTTAATTGCAAAATTAATGCAGAGAAGCTCAGAAACAGAAACGGTACATTCATTTCTAATACGAAATTGGTGGTAATATATTTCAACACCATCCTTAAAAATAACATAAGCAAAACCAACTTTATCATTAATCCTACTACCATCTGTATAGCACACATTTGAGAATGAATTTTCATCAACGTTCGTACTATCTAGAATCTGTACTGGTTGTCTTACAGAAGGATGAGGCAGAACAGACAAGGGCAATAAATCATCAACAGGGACCTTCAAGCCCTATTTCAGCAAGATAATGCGCGATCACACGTGGCGCGCATTGTCCAAGGATTCTTCGTCAATCGCCAGATTGAATTGCTCCCTGGCCGGCTCATTCTCCGGATCTTTCGCCGATAGAAAACATGAGGTCCATGGTTGCTGAACTAGACCCAGATTACATCCCAAACTGCCACACCAGATCAACTTTGGCAACGTGTGGAAGCTGCTTGGTCTGCTGTACTCCAAAGCCTCTTTGAATCAATGCCGAGGCGTATGGCAGCGGTGATCTCCAACAGTGGCGGCTACTCTGACTACTGATTCTGGAAGCAACCACACTTCACAGAAGAAGTCTATAAATTTAATCATTTGATACTTGGTCAACATGTTATCTACTAAATACATTTTGTTGTGATATCTCTTGTCTTTCTTGGTGTTGCAATTTGGGTGGCCAGCAGTGAATATGCCTTTTGAGCTTTAAACCTTCATTAAAAGTATCATTTACTTTAACACAACAGATATTTCAACATTTGAAAACAAATACTTTTAACAGAATAGAGAATAAAATAAAAATTTTAATTGAGTGAATCTTTTTCTCACCAAAAGTGAGAACCTAAAACAAATTTTCATTAACAAGCACTAATACGAAGCTGATTATATCAGGCCAGATCTTTTGGCGTGTTGACATAAATAGTCTTTCGACAAACAAAACCGAATTACTAGTTCTTTACATTAACATACATTTCTACAATACACTATACTTTGTGCTTTCGCCAAATAAAGCTAAAATAACTTCTCAGTCGAGGTAATAGCTTTTACAGTGTAACTTCGCATTTGAAACATTTCATGCAACGTTACTTAACAAAAAAGATTTAGAGAAAAATTCACATATCTCTTTTTTTCGACGCTTGGTATTCAGCATTCTTTTATTGCAGAACTGCGTCCAAGTTAGTTGGTTCATATTGGAGACTTTCCGTCTGTGTTTCCTGTCCGCTGGTGGGAACTGACTTTTCATCTTTTGACCCCTGATGAGTCTTCTTTTAGGATGTCCTAGGGGTGCGTCGTGACTTTTCCTTTTCCTTGCCGGAAAACTGGTTCTTTGTTCATCGGTCTTCGAGGACACTTGCCTGTAAACTCTACGTTGTTTCGATTTTTGCTCTGTGCCTTCTACTTCGGCAGGTCTCTTCTTCATTTTACCGATCGGTGGTCTTGTTTGTACTATTCTTTCAATACGCCACCTCCTTGATGTATCATGGGGTTGTCTATTGAAAGACCTTGTCATATGACGGCGATCCTTGTTTCTAGTCTGAACCTTTCTTTCACCCTTGAATTTTTTCTTCGCTGGATCTTCTACATGTTGAGGGATTCTTTCCTCCAGAATTCTTCTACTTATCGGAGATCTTATAGTTTGGTTATTTCTTTTTCTTCGCGGGTGGTGGAAGTTGTGGTGGGGTGAAAGATGTCCCTGGGGATGTCACCTCTTCTGTTTCGGAACCCTGTAAGAAATCATTTAACACATCGAAATCTTTACGTTCGTAATATCTCTTCAATTGATCCGAACTAGCCTTTATTCTTTCTCCCGAATCTGATTTTAAGTAAATCGCAGCCTCAACAATCTGCTGTATTATGTACGATCCTTCAAATTTATGGACGAATTTTGATATGATATTATCTGGTGCACTAGACAAAGTAAATTTTCTTTTCAACACCTTATCTCCACTTTAAAATCTGATTCACGGCGTCTTTTTGTCATAATAAAGTTTCTGCCGCTCTCTTGCTACATCGGAATTTTTCAAATCTTCATCGATCAGCTTCTTGAATATTTGCCTGTTTAAATTCTGATTCTCGCTTTTGGACAAAAAAAGTTTGTCATCACGAGTCAAAATCTTCCTACCCAGAAACAATTCAGCGGCCGTTTTACCCATTTTATCATGCTTGACAGTTGTTAAAGCATAGGCTAGTTTATCAGCGCAGCCATCCCAGCGTTTATGATAATTTTTAACGTAACTTCTAATTATTTTAACAACGCTTTTATTAACTCTTTTCACGATGTTTGCTAGTAGTTTGTACGGGACCATTTTCATAGGCCGTATGTCAAGCCCTTTACACAGGTTTTCAAAAATGTGACTAACGAATTGCCTACCGTCATCGCTTATTACTTTTAACGGTGCACCGTATTTTAAAATATACTTATGTAAGAAAACATCTCCAACTATTTTAGCCGATGCTTGCTTTAAAGGAATTATTTCTACCCACTTAGAAAAATAGTCTGCATTCACCAAAAAATATCGGTTTTTATTTAACTCACTTTGGGGAAAAGGGCCAAGAAGGTCTATTCCAAGGATCTTGTTATCAAAAGTCGCGGGAATACTATTTAGATACTCGGCCGGGCTATAATTAACGTTGTTAATAACCTGACATAACTTACAGGACCTGACATACTCTGCTACTACCTTCTGTAGTTGCGAAAAATACACCGCCTCGTGTACTCTACGCACCGTTTTCTTAACCCCTAAGTGACAGGCTGTGGGGGCGTCATGAAATTCCTGCAAAATACTAAATCGTTGAGTGACGGGGATGGCCGGTTTTAGCTCGTGGTTTTCATGTGTCGATTTAGAGCATAACAACAGATTATCTACGATCTCGTAATTTTGGGGCCCTATTTCTAATTGCAGGAAGATTTGCATGCTCAAAATTATCTGGATCCTTTAAAGTATTCTTATAACTTTAAGGCCGATCTAGTTAATCTAAGAGTTAAATTTTTTCCAGAATATAATCTATCTACGGCCGTATGATCTGAGTAGGTTGTAACTGAAGCTTTTCCAAAATAGACCCCAAACTTCTGAACTGTCATTAACACGGCTAACGGTTCCCTTTCTGTCGCTGTGTAGTTCCTTTGTGTCTGACTTAAAGTTTTGTTGAAAAATGCCAAGGGGTGCCCTTTTTGAGTTACAACTGCACCCACGGCGTAATCTGAATCATCACCCACGATCTCCAAGTTCTCGTCCACTTCCGGGAATTTTAAAGCTAGAGCATTATTTAGAGCTGTTTTCAATTGTTCAAAAGCGGTGTTTGCCTCCGCTGTCCATGCTAACTTGAATTTCTTTCGTTTTAAAACTCACAGAGATTCAATAATATCGGCAAAATGTTGAATAAACGAACGTTAATATGAGCACATGCCAATAAAAGATGAAAGTTCTCCGTATTTGGCGGAGGATAATTTTTAATTGTTTTTATTTTAGAATCTTTAGTCTCGATACCCTTAGCTGAGATTTTGTACATTAAATATCGCAATTCTTTAGTTGCGAATTTACATTTTGCGGCATTAATAGTTAAACTTGCTTCTGTTAATTACGAAAAAACTTCGTGGAGATCTTCTACATGTTGTTCAATAGTGTCACTAGCTAAGATGATATCATCGAGATAAATCAAAGTGGATTTTCCTAGGATGGGACACAGAATTATGTCCATAACGCGCTGAAAAGTTGACGGGTTCCCGCAAAGCCCAAACGGCATGCGTAAAAATGCAAAGTGCCCGATTTTATATTTAAATGCCGTTTTATGCACGTCTTCTGGTTTCATGGCTATTTAAAAGTAGCCTGAAGTAAGATGAAAAATGTTCATAAATTTTTTAGACCTAATTTTCCGTATTATTTCTTCTATTACAGGTAAAGGGTAAATAGGGAATTCAGTCATGCTATTAAGTTTTCGGTAATCGATCGGAAAACGATTAGCTTTTGGATCCGAAGAGGGCAAGTTATTTTTTTTAGAGCATTTGTTTTATGTGGTGTTCTATTATTGCTTCTTTCTCCTTATCATATTGATAAGGTTTTGTTTTATAAGGTTCAATTGATTTTAGTTCTATCGCATGGGTAACAATTTGTGTATTCCCTGGTTTCTCTGAAAATAACGTATTAAATTTATTTATGAGTTCTTCCAGCTTGGCCCTTTCATCTTGTTTTAGATGGTGGAGATCGATTTCAGGAATTTACCTCTTCCACCAGCTTTGGCTCCATATCAAAGAAAATGGAGTTTTCCGCAAAATTTATTGTGGCCTTCGCTGCCCTAAGGAACTCTATACCTAGAATTACATTATTTTGCAAATCTTTAAAAACAAAAAATAGACCTTCCGCACCGGTGTCCACGAGTGCTTCTACGGGTACGTCGCTCACAAGAACCTGGATTACCGGTCGTTGGAAATTTTTGAATACCACAGTATTTACATACAACTTAGACGGATTTTGTGATGACAAGGGATCTGAACCCTCAATTTCTCAGACCCTTCTATTCGTTTAAAGTATTCTTTCCTCCTGATGTTTTCTGGGTGCGTTGGCGGTCTTTGGCTTTACCGGTTTAATTCTGCTCGTTGACGGCGTGGTTAGAAAGCTTTTTCCTCCGCTGTTTTTGTTTCTTTCCGAGGCCGGCTGTCGGGAGAATTGCTGATAGTGTCCCTGGGTAGGAAACCTCGAATTTACCGATTCTGAAACTTTACAGGTAATTCGAATAGCTCTTGCAACGTTCGTAGGTTTCTCAGCTGCAAGAAATCTTGTACTGTGGGTAATAATCTTGATAATATAATCTCAATAACTTCGCTATCGGACTTCCTTCCGTATAACATATTTACTAGTTTGACTTTACGCAGGATAAACTCTGTAAGATGCTGAACTTTCCGTTGGTAAAAGCTGTACATTTCGGCTTCAAGTTTGGCACTATCTTTCACAATAGGAAAAGTCTTTAAGAGTGCCGCTTCGAAATTTTCAAAATTGTAGGTAAGGCTTCCGACTTCCCCGAGTAAGAATCTGCCGATTCCTTTCCACCAAGACTCCACCTGTCCTCGGAGGGCACTCGAGGCAATGGCTACTTTTTGTCTTTCGGGTACCGGATACAACTGAAAGTGCGTCTCAAGGGATTCTAGGAATGAAGTGACGGAGTTTTTACCGTCGAACACCACTGCTGGTTTGATTGCCGCTCTCATAGTCTGTATTAAAAAGCCAAATCTATCCAACGGGTTTGCCACCATCGGGTCTACGACTTCTGCCTCTTTCTTATAAGAATGATTGTCCGTCCTGATTATTTTCCATTGGATCCGAGTAGAATGTTCGGGCGCCAGATGTAGAGTTCTACTGTCTAACTTTTGTGTGAAATCTGGAAAATAGTGACAGCACAGAAGAAGGGTTATACCCTTTATTACACTCTTTAACTTATTTACAATACGCCGACTCGACGCTAACATACTACGCCTCTGCTTGGGCGGTAACTGAAACAGTAGAATCAATACTCAAGAATTCAAGATATTAACAAGTAGTAGAATAAAACTACAGGGCTCAATCAATCATGTATCCTACAGCGCGCAGATGAGTGGCAGCAAGATAATAGCTGTTAAGCCACGTCTAACCAGCAATAAATGCTAAGCCGAAGCTTGCGTTACCAATACACACAGAGTTTTCCCAGACTCTCTAACATTCTCTTCTAGAACTCGATATTTAAACTTTTTCTCCCACTGGTAGAATTTGCATTCTTCACGCGCGCTACCAAATTTTAATATTCTGGCACTGACAATTAGGGGAATGAAGGCTTATAGGAAAGAGCTTCAAACTGAATTTAACTGGTTATTTAAAATAAATATAAATCCGTACAACCTTGAATATTTTATATTTAAATTTTCCACATTATGCATAAAAAATGCACTGTTGTGAAGATAATGAAAGCATATATGCCAACAGATTCAACTAAAAACTCAAATTGATCCTCTATTTTATGTATGCTATTTACTTCATATTCTTTAGAAAAAGAGGCCGATCTATATCATAGTGATACATGCGCAGATGCAAATCCAGGAGCACATAAACATCAGTTACAGAAATATAAAGCGATTGAAACAATTACTATAAACCTAATTCATATACTATTTTGAATAGAATAGTATAAATATAAAACAAAAGCTATTAAAAGCATACTAATACAATATTATTTAAACAATAACTTATGTCTACAAAATTCATCAAATATTCAACAAACAAAAGACCTCAAAAACACCTAGAAATTTCCTTAGAAAAACAAGAATCCCTTTTAAAATACTTGCATTAACTTCATGTTTCTTTCTTCTAGACGAATCTAATGTTTTAGAACATATTTATTCAGGAGAACGTATTTCAGAAAGTTATTATTAACTTTTGTTGCCAAATACTGATAAATTTTTAAAAACTTTTTATAAATAATATTGATGCCGAATTGATGTAACATTACACATCAAAAATGCATAATATATTATGCATAAAAATTTTTATACATTTTGAAAGAATTTAAATTATATCATGCATTATTTTTTATGCATAACGTCATGCATCAAAAATCAATTACAGAGTCCTATTATATTATTTCACGTAATTATTTTTTGCTAACCGGCTATGATGGACAGAATAAGTATGGTAGAATAACTGTATAAAATGTCCATTGTCTTGTTTCCCGAGTTCTTAATACAAATTAAGTCTTATAGACCGGGTTCTTTAGAGATCTGTTTTGAATTTTCACTTCCAAGAAAACAGATTTTTTTTAAAAAAATATTAACTAATTAAAGGAATTGTCACCCAGAAATATAAAACTGAAAGTTTTACATCTACTCCGTAATCTTCACCAGCCTTACGTGAGAAATATAATGTTTGTAGTAAGATTTAACATCTTATAGTATGTCTGGAGTTAAGAAATCAAATTTAAAGAGAAATCTGAATTTGTTTCACAAGCTTGTATTTAAAAAATAGTAAAAAATAGATATATTTTTTAAAGATAAAATAAAATTTTTTAATCTCATGCTTCAGTTTCGTATAGAAATAAAAACGAAATTTTCAATAGAAAAATAAAATTTCAGTGTTGCTTCTACGTTCAAAGGAAGGTTTCTGTTTCTCCTCCCCTCATTAACCCTCTCTAAACCAATCACCTACAGTTCCGGATGATTTTGTTTTTTTTTGTAGTGGTGGTCATCTTAGAGAGGTCAATTTTAGTGGCAATGTTTATTTGAGTTCATATAAACACTGATCACCTTCAAAGGTGATTGTTATATGGAGGTGTTCATGAGGACAGAATTTACCGCATTTTTTGTATTATTAAGAAATGGTGCTAATGAAAACTTCAGTTCTCATGTCTCTGAATAAAAGTGAAATTTTCAATTTTGATTTCTTGCTTTTTGTTATAGGAATAAATTTTTTATGGATGAATATGATGAAGCTTCTCTTTAGGACCTGAATTATTTTAGCCGAATCAAGAAATTAATTTCATCAAATTTTCATCATAATTGCCCAAATGGCTGAGAATTTCACCAGGAAAACGTACATAAAAGAGTATGGTATCAAAAAATAAAAGATAGCGTTTTTTAGTTTTCAAACCAAGTCGTAAGCTACAGCCATGCACCGGGAATTTTTCACACATCAAGGAATATTCATAATCACTCTCATAGGTCAGAAGTCTCTACCCTCGCCATACAATGAAGCAACATCAAGAGATCCTACACCGCTGACATCAATGACTTCAATGCACGTTCTCATACACCTATAAAGGGCCATTCCCACTGGGGTTTATCTGAGTTAACGAAGTCAGTTCCATGGGTCGACTAGCTCCGCTATGCCTGCAGTTCAGATTTTTGACTTGCTGCCTTATGGGAAAAATGGTTATGGGAAAAATTTTTGGAGATGGGTCGGCTACGTCAGTTGCGTCCGTTAGCTCAGATAAGCTTTAGTGGGAACGGCCCTTTATAGGTATATGAGAACGTGCACCGAGTTAATGAAAGTATTGTATTTTAACATGATTCGTATGAAAGACAGATTATGTAGAAATGCACTAGTTAGTGGCTTTGTGAGGCTTGCTTTACTATCGAAAGTCCAAAATCCAAGCGTTTAGTATCCGGAATGATCTAAAATCAGGCACCCCGCCAAAAAATTAATTTCACTTCGGCACTACAAAAAATACCTCCATATTGGACACACAATAATTTTTTTAGCGTAAATCTGTCTGATAAATAATTTGCCTTTGTAGTCGCCCTTCTACATAGCATGTCTACATATCTCATATATGTCTACATATCCTTCTACATATCTCAAACCGAAGCGTTGTAAGACCGAAACATCGTTGATTTTACACCTACTGTATAATTTATACTCCTGACTCTAACCTAGTGAATCATAATTTATTATTTTTTGTTTTCATCACCGTGTAACTATCAACCCACGGCAGCTTGAGACTCACGTAGCACTGTTCAAACAGCTTATTTTTAAATATTAACACATTACCGACCGGCCGTCGATTAATCGACGTTTGCTCCCTAGCGCTTACCGACCAGTCGTCGATTAATCGACTTTTGATCTTTCTGTTAGATTTGGTTAGGTTAGATTGACAAGTAGCAAGCAGCAAGCATTTCGCATTCTTTATTCAGATAATCGGTGCTTTTTTCTAAAGATCAAAAGTCGATTAATCGACGACCGGTCGGTAAGCGCTAGGGAGCAAACGTCGATTAATCGACGGCCGGTCGGTAATGTGTTAATATTTGAATACCAATGGTAATCCTTTTATGTTGACATTAAGCTTGGCGATGTTTACAGACTTCAGCTGACTGCAGACCGAAGTGCTGACAAGGAAACATTTAACAGAAATTCCCTTCCGTATGCAAAAAATTCGTTTTGTAAATGATACTCACAGGCCAAAAGATTATATTCAATGCTATTTTAATTGAGAATAACTGACTCGTTACTCAGTGCTCGTGCGGCTGCATGAAGTGTAGAATTTCGGACAGACAAAATTTTTAGAATTTAGAGAAGCACCGGGCAACAAAATTAAAGGATGGCAAAATCTTTAGAGTTTAGGGAAGGCACTGGATGCAAAATTTTTAGAATTTAGGCAGGTGTTCGCCAAGAGAATTTAGGACCCCCAAAGACTGCAAATTATCTATCGCCGACCCTGGATAAACCTTAAGTGTACGTAAGAATTTATTTATTCCGGACTCACAGGCGTTAGTTTAGTAAATATCTGAGTTTAGTATAGCTAGTTAGTATCGTAAATAACTTCATCAGCGTGCTACAGAAGCAAGACAATGTTTAGCGGAATATGTCTTCAATCGCCAATATCATGATACATCGCCAATAGTATATAGCATACGCTATCTAAGCTTTATAATGACAGCCCCGAAGTCGAAGATTAACAGATACCGCAAACTAAAAGGAAATTTTCCACTTAATGGAATTTGTGAAGAATTGGCAATGAATGAAGATGATATAACAGAAGATTTTTTAATGTCCCAATAATCAATTAACTAACGGATTGAGAAATCTGTAGTATAGGTCTGAAACCAGAAAATATCTCTACCAATAGCGAAGAAAGAGACAGAGAGGTTGTAGAGAACGAAAAAATTCCGATTAAAAGTCATTTTCTTAAACTTGAGACGGGAATAATGTTCATTGTCCTCGATGGACTCGAACTTCGGACCTCTCGAATACCCGTCGAGTGTGCTTCTAGTTGCACCACGAAGTCATGCGGAAAGAGGGTGAAAATATCTTATAATCATTTAATGAGATTTCTCAACACAGCAGTTATAGGACTTGAACAATGCAGCTTTGCAGCTGGACAAGAAATTATGTCTATTTAAAGAATAAAATTAAAAGTATTAGACCAGAAAACGAAGCAAGTAAACAACTTAAATCCAAAAAAATATTTAATAAAGCAAAGAAACAAATATTGAGCTCTTTTTTTGTAAATTTCGATTTCCTTAAGACTCCGATTCTTTCATAAATGCTTGTTATTTCATAAATCACTATTTCATATATTTTATTTTATAATTTCTGCATCATCTTATTGGATTTAAACTGATGATCCAATATTCGGAAAAATCCGATGTTCGGAACTGTCGAAGTCCCGACGAGTTTGGATCTCGAATTTTGTTCTGTACCATAATTTGGAGAGGAAAATTTCGGTATAACATGCTCTCTCATCTGCCTTGTAAGGATAATCAGAAACTTCCACAAACTCGGATACACCAAGGAATTCCGTTATAATACTACGAAACTACCTTTGGGTTTTAATCATAGATCTGTAAAGTTGTTACAAGGTATTTTCTCTCTCCTTCGAACATGCCTTCGTAGTGTAACGGTAGCACACTCGTCGTGTATTCGAGAGATCCAGGCTCGAGTCCCGGCGAAGGTATAGCACGTTTTCCCATCTTCTGCTTTAAAATAACCTTAATGGCTCTACATTGTTTTTCAGCATTATAATCGTTTAGTGACCTTGAGACTTTCTGCAAACGCTTTCAGTTTCCATTTCTGCAAAAGAGCTTCTGAAAATTCACTGTTGTGTTGTCATTATTTGCCTGGTCGTTTAAAAGAAATTGCAGAAGTAAATGACGACACAAAACTGTGGTGTTGGTACATATAGATATAAATCTGGAGGAAGGTCCATGATCTAATATTTCTAACCAATTGACTCTGTTTACTTTTAATTTTTTTAGAAGTAGGAGTTTAATGACAAACTTTTAAATAATTCCATAGGCTCGATATATAACTTTCTTTTGACACCAGAAATATTATAAAATGAAATGGGGATGCACTGTGCTTCATTGAGTGCATTTGCTCAATGGTAGTATGCATGAGGCCATCATCAATTAATCCAAAATCAACACCTGAATTATCTTCAATTTCAGTGATTTCAAGTTAGAGAAAAAAATTATATTTTGTTTCCATATTTTCTTAATATATCTAAATTATTAATTTCGAACAAAATTAGTGGTTTTGATCATTTTCTTTCAATCAGTAAATGTATAAGCGCTCAACATTCATCTCCTGTACAAAAAAGTAAGTTATTGAAGAATTCTTTCCTCATTTCCGTGAACTGCAATTATTTCACAAAAATTTCTTGATGACTAACTTTTGTGAGCAACCGTAACCGGAAAAAACAACAATGAAGAGCAGAAATCCTTGGAGAAATCTTGTTTTTATTTTCTTTTTGAAAGACCTTGCAATGGAATTGGAACGCCAAACTTTGGGAAGCCGCAGACTTAATAAAAGAGAAGATCGTCTTCTTCAGACGGCATAGTAATCACTTTAATGACTTTAATGTCAAAACCATTTTGAATGAAAACTTATGCAAACTTAGATATAAAAGGAATTCGTATTTTCCTCAGCGCATCAATAATCAGCTGTAAAAATATTTAATTTCTTTAAAACTTCCTGTTTTAAAAATTTTTACTTTTGAGAATAAAGTAAAATGTATAAAAGATCGTAAAATATAAACTCCGGATGTTCTGCCACTTTTCATCCGAACTCTGCATAATTTATGTATAATTAATGCATGAAATTAAATAGCCTCACCACAGCGTGGAAAACTAGGATTAAAACGTTAAAATACTATTGGTATTGACTGAAATATTTCAAAATGTGTATATGAAAAACGAGCTGTTTGAGGGAAAGTGTAAGGAGTACTGCATCAGCACCCGCGAAACGATAGATACTGGAATTATGTTAAGAACGTGATTTTAATACCATATACATATATATTTCCAAAGCTGTTAGAAAGCATGTAAATAATATCAAAATCTCAATTACAGAGTACAATTACTTCATTATTTCAGAATTTTTGGACATATAAGGACTTTTTTTTTATTATCAGTAGAATGTGATTTTCTGTTGCCGCTTTGTAAAAGGGAATTTGCAAAATTTATAAAACATACTGGATTTAAAAAGGAGTTTTGAAAATTAATATTTAATAACAGAAATTTGAACATCATTCTTCCCCCAAAAAAGAAGCTGAATTTTTTACTAGAAGTGATGTATGTCTGCAGTCTGGTCATTTTACCCTGTAACAGTATTTCCACCCACTGTGAATTTTAAGAAAAGATCTTCTATTATGAAGAGCACAATTTAGTGAAAAAGAAATTCATCATTTATAGTCAAAAAGAAATCTATCAGATCCAGCATTCAATAGGCACTTTAAATTTTGATTAAACTGCCACGAAATCGTTTATGAAATGTGTTAGCACTCTTTGTATCTAATTAATGATTAAACCTCGAGCCTGTTATATGTGGTTTATGTTGAGACTTAAAATAAGTACCCTACCAGATGCCTTTAACATACCTTTCTTTTCTGCTCTTACTCTAATTTAATTTTCATTTTCCACTTGAAAGTGCGCATGCTTTAGAACTCAAAGATTAACAGAATAAATTCATTAAAACTAGAACTGATTAACAGAAATTAAAACTATAAAGCACTCAAAGTCTGGGCAATCCTAATTTGAATTCTTCAGGAAATTCTGTATTTGCAAAAATAACCTACTACACTGATGAACAGATTTTAATGAAATCTGTTATGGAAATTGGTAAATATAATGTACAGCATTCGTGGAACCGATGGAAGATCGTTCATAAGGTTCATTGGTGTAGAAGGATTCAAAACAGAGGTTACAAGAACGAACGAAAAAACGAAACTAGCAAATAGTAGGGCCTCCTCTAACCTCCACACAACTCTAACAATGTGACCTCGTATTAGAAATGAGACATTTTATAAGTTTCTATGGCAATCGATCCCACTCTTGGCGAAACGTTGTTTTCATGTCTTGGAGAATTCCGAGAAGAGGGAGAAGTGAGTTGTGGTTGTTCTCTATGGAGTTTAGGCCTGGAAATTTTGCTGGCTGTAAGTTGAATATTTTCATTTTCCGGAAAATTCATCACATTGTTCTATTTAAACGAGAGCTGCCGTTCATAAAAATGTACTAAGGATCAACTATGCATCTGAAAAAGCGAACATAGGACTCTAAGATTTCTTCTCTTTACCTCGCAGCAGTCACACAGCCTCTGTCTAAGACATCAAAATCTATCTGCTCGTTTAGCATGATGCCTATCCAGAACCCTCTGCTGTAATGCTCTTCTTTTTCTGAAATAATGGAGAGCAGCTACTTTCGAGATGAAAGTATGTTACAGTATAAAACCGTTAGGGTAAACGAAGACTCTTCTGCAAAGATAATAATCCGCAATTGATACTTTGTCCAAAGTCGATGTTCTCTGTGTTACAGACTAAGAGGAGCATAATGCAACTAGTGAAAAGAAAACTAAGAACTAATTTATTTTATACGAATTGAAGCCACAAAACAGAAAATAATTGAAACTACTAGAATAATAATACACAAGAACAATAGAACACAAGTGTCCGTTACATATTCAGAATTTTTACTCTCGTTGCCAGTTTTGAAAACACAATCGTTTACTTTTTATTAAAATAATGTAACAATATCCAACATCCCGCCCGACCTTGAAATGTCTCAGCATTTAAAAATAAACATATAAGCAGTTTTTAAACAGTATGACAAACAGATGCAATAATATCATTAGAGTTAATAAATAGTTATTAAATAGTTATAATAAATTTAAAGATTGCATACAGCAACAGTCCGGGGCATGCACTATAAAATACACATAATATATACATTGGGCATTGTAAAATAAAAATTTTTCAAATAGTCTTTTAAAGTTACCATTTGGTATTCTTACGATCACCACACAAATTTTACCATCAAGATCAGTTTTACTTCTTCTATTCGACAGAGAGGCAATTTGCAGGTGGTTTTTGAAGGCTTGACACTAGCTTCCCGGAGCCCTCTGAAGTTTGGAGCTTTAGGCGGGAATTTCTCAGGATCCCCAAAACATGATAATTTGTCATCGGAAATTCTTACAAGATTTAGCGAACTTTTCAATTTCGCTTGAGCACCTTCGAAGTTGGATGTATTATCTGTGAAAATTACGGAATTTTTCCCTCGTTCAAGAAATCTTAATTTTATTTATAACGCGACAGGTGTTCCTGTATGAAGGGAGGTAGTTTTCGAAGAGAAAACGTTTACCTTAGCTTTTACAATTAGAACATTTCGAGCACTGCATATTTCTTCTGACGTTAGCGGTCATCTGTGCTGGTCAGCTGGGTTTCTCGTGTTATGTATTAAAACTTAAAACTCTGATTAATTTCAAATAATTATTAGTCAAGTTCACGAAATTGTCTAAAACATCATTATCTACAAGTCATTATCATAAACATCATTATTATAAAGTCAATACAGTATTAATAGAAGATCGCAATTCCTTCAGATAAAAATCGTATGTAGAATTTGTCCTGTCTAACTTAGCTTATATATCTCTTGTTGTGAGAACTGTGGAAGATGCCACCACATCCAGTTCGACGAAATGTCATTAGCCACCTGAGATTATGTCTGCAGGATTATTCTTCGAAGGTTCATGACCCTATTTGAAATTTTCGGTAAGTTGCTGAATGCTTGAAACCCTGTGGATTACAAATGTCTTAAGTCCATGAGGAGACATCCTAATCCACACAAGGACGATAGTGGGGTCTGAACAGAGATAAAGTTGGTCAAATCGCAATTTCAGTAGTGAAAGAATCCTGGTAACCAGCTGGAATAGAAGTTTATTTATACAAATGGCCAGGTGTTTGGCCACTAAGCCATTGGTCTTAATCTTGCTTCCCAATACTTAAGAAGAATAGAATTAAAAGATAATACAGTGCATTCGTCAGTATGCTTCTTATCCAAAGACTTTCCAGAGTTACAAAGAGTACAGACTGAAGAATCGGAAGTCGAATTTTGAAAAGAGGGGCATTCAGGCAATTGTGCCCACTCAAAAGACGAAATAACGCCACGGCTACATGACGAAGAAAATCTTGAATGATTGGCTATGAACTAGTGAGATCCTCCCAGGCCTTTTTCTTAGCTTCATTTGATAGGTAGGAGGCAAACCTCCTCTTAAATTATAATTTAATTAAGAGTTTTGCAGAATTAAAAGTCATATGATTATTAGTGGTTTGTAGGATAGTCTTTCCTTTCTTTGCCAGGAAATCGGCTCTTTTACTTCCCTCGATGAGTACGAATCCACTGCAAGACAAATGAGTCAGCCCTAGTTGAGAATCTTGCTACATTCGTTAAATTTGTTCGTAATTTGTTCAGAAGTGCAAAATTAATTGTTGGAGATATCCTGCAAAGCGGCTTTGCTATAGGACAAAATAACAGCCCGAGGGAAATTACTCTTCCGAGCGCTTAATTGATTCAGAGCAATAAATATAGCCTCAACTTCACCATCAAAATTGGCAGTATCTCTTCCCAATGCCTTATAGAGCGCAAAATAGTTGTAATAGATTCCTGCACCAGCTCCAGTACTTCGCTCAATCATGGATTCAGAAATTACTGAGATATCTTCTGTCAATAGCTTCATAAGCAAGGCTCTGATCTGGGCAGTGGGCAAATCACTCTTATCAATTTTCTCGTCATGTTCAAGATATACACAGAAATCAGCGTGTTCAAGAGGACATAAGGGTACAATCACTACATTTCTCGAACAAGGTTTGCTGCGATAGAAGATTGCCCGCTGGTAACTCAAGCTGGGAACCATCATTGTCTTGACTGCAGCAACCGTGTCTTACAACACAAAAGATGACTGCATGAGGCTTTTCTTTTGAAATAGCTTTATAAAGTATTTTCTCCCTCCTTGCTGCATGCCTTCGTGATGTAAGACACAGTCGACGCGTATTCGAGAGGTCCAGGTTTGAATCCTCGCAAGGGCATTGCACAGTTTTCACGCCTCCCTCATAAAAAAAACTAATGTCTCTACAGTGGCGCCCGAACTAAAAGGTGGTGGATGATGATTCTTCACCATCAGGATTTCTCAATTGGGTCCCCTAATTCACAGTCGCCCTTTAAAAGAGGGAGGTGTTTTCTCCCTCCTTACTGCCTGCCTTCTTGGTATAACGGTTAGCACACTCGGCGCGTATTCGAAAGGTCCAGGTTCGAGTCCCGGCAAGAGCATTGCTAATTTTTCACCTCTCCTACTCTAAATAGCCTAATGACTCTACGGCTTGAAGATAAACTGCAGCCCCATATGCAACCTCTAAGCCATCAGCAAATCCGTGAATAACAAATTTTTCTGTATCGCTTCCTAACACACATGTCAGAATACGCAGATCTTCGATTACGAAATCTACGTATTCCGACATAAGAGAAAGTTGTGCCATTGAAGAGATACTGTAGAAACTATAACTACAGGAGCCAGATGGCGCTGTGCGTCTGACTTCCTTTTGAAAAAAAATTAATTGCGATTGAGATTGCGAAGAACGATGAACTATGAAATGTTAAGTGCGAACTCTATATGTAACTCTAATTATAAATGTTTTCTTTTCGTCGTGTATTGTTTGTGTCGTCAATAAAATTGGATGGAATATTGTATTGAATTGATCTCGTCTGACAGGTAAGAAGCTTTGATTATTTTATTTGCTCGAATATTGAATTAGAATTCTAAAGCGAAAGCGATTTTTAGATGTAAGTTTTATCATCTTTTTTGGTGCCGAAACCCGGGATTGGGTCTTTAGATAAGCGAACTATCCGAAGTGAATAAATATATTTAGCGAATTTAATAATTTAAATTGTTAAAATGAATATTGAAACTTTGAAAAAGATTAGAGGCCCTGTCAGACGAGCGGCAACTGAGACTATGAAATTATTAGAATGCGAAATAAAGAAAGATGAAAGGTCAGTAGATTTAATTGACGAACTTTTAGCGAAACTTTTAGATAAGGAAACAAATCTGATACATCTTGATGATGAAATTCTAAAACTGTGCGAAACTGACGAAATAGAAAAAGAAATTGAAAAACAACAAGAATACAAAGATAATATTATTACGTGGAAAATTCGTGCGAATAGAATCCTGAAAACGAGAGAAAGCGAAATTCAAAAAATTGAAAGAACGAATGTTGCAGAAACCAAAAGTGAGCAACAAAATACAGTAAAACTTCCACGCTTGCAAATACCTAAATACGAAGGCAATATATTAAGGTTTAATGAATTTTATTCTCAATTTGAAGTAGCTATCCACAAAAACACGAGTCTTAGTAATGTAGAGAAGTTTAGTTATTTAAAATCGTACTTAACAGACGAAGCTGAGGTGGCTATACGCGGTTTAGCCTTGAGCTCTGAAAACTATGAAATTGCCTTGAACATACTAAAAGAACGATTTGGCCGAAAAGATATTATTATAGATGCACATATGTCAAGACTTTTAAACATAAGACCAGTACAAAAATCATACGATATTGTATCGATGCGTAGACTTTATTCAGAATGCGAAACACATATTCGAGGATTAGAAAATAACGGAATAAATCCTAACAGTTATAGTTGTCTATTGTATCCAGTGTTGTTAAAATCGATACCCAAAGATTTATCGTTAGAATTTTCTCGCAGAACACATTCAAAAAATGAAAACGAAATATCTGATTTATTGGAATTTTTAAAGATAGAAATTCAGTGTCGCGAACGTAACGAGCAATTAAGTAGAGGTTTTAATTTAAGCACTTCAGATGCGCGATTGGAAACTAAATTTAATTCTATGCAAAAACCTAATCAAAAATATGGAAGCTTTAATAAAAACAAAGTTGATTACAGCGGGAAAAATAAATTAAATTCGAACTTTCCTACATCGTCTGCATTTGTTGTTGATGTGAAGAAATGTATATTTTGTACAAAACCTAAAATTGATCATGATTCTGTTTCTTGTCCCTTATCAATCGAACAGCGAAAATTATCACTCAGAAAAAATGGTATGTGTTATTCCTGTCTTTCTAAAGGACATGTATATAAGCAATGCAAATTAAAAAATGTTTGTGGAATTTGTAAACACAGGATGCATAACGAACTGATCTGCGATGAACCCGTCATCGCTTCCTCCCCCCCACTGGAGTCTGGTCACAGCGGCGACGTGGAAAAGGTTTTCTCATCGGTTGCATGTATAAATGAATGCGATTGCGAAATACTACTTGAAACTTGCTCAGCAGTATTAATGGGTAGTTCTAAAAATAAAGAGATAAATATTTTATTGGATAATGCGTCACAGAGATGTTTTTTGAAAAAAGAATTAGCGGTAGAAATGAAATTACCGATTATTAGGCAAGAAAGTCTAGCGGTTTATACTTTCGGTTCTAGAGTGCCAATACAGAAAACATATGATGTAGTACAGTTTACTCTTTGTAATTCAAATGATCCGGAAAAGAAAATAACCATTGAAGCGCTTTTGACTGACTGTATTTCTGGGTCGCAGTTTAAAGTATCACACAATAAACTAAAGCAGTTACTTATGAAAAAGAACATTTCGTTGTCAAACATAAGTAAGTCGTTAGGCAATGAATTGTCTCTGCTTATTGGAGCACAATACTTTTGGGATATACATTCAGGAGAAAAGGAACGATTAAACAAATCTTTGTATTTGATTGACACTCTGTTCGGAAGGGTTGTTCAGGGTCGAATCTCTCCATCAGATTTAAATTCGAATCAGAACATTTCTATTATGAAAATTGAATGCTGCGCCACATTGAATGAAAACCTAACAAAATTTTGGAAGTTAGACTCAATGGGGATAGATGATATAGACAGTTGTAATTTCAAATTTAATGAGGAATTTATTTCTCAGTTCGAAAATAATTTGAAGTATGAAAATGGAATGTATACAACTAAATTATTCTGGGAAGGGAAACCAGAAAACTTGTCCAACAACTTCGCGGTAGCAAATCGAAGATTTAACAACTTGAGGGTAAAAATGAAAAAAAATAATTGGGTTTATAGTGAATATAAGAACATAGTTAAGGAGCAATTAAAGCTGAATATCGTCGAGGAATGTCCTTCCGACTTAGAAGGGAATTATTATATGCCTCATTCAGCTGTTGTAAGATCTGATAGGGACACTACAAAAGTTAGACTGGTTTTTGATGCATCGTCAAAGAGTAATGGGTGCAAGTCTCTTAATGAATGTCTGAATCCTGGGCCACCGTTGAATCCCAAAATTTTAGATGTCATCTTACAATTTCGCGAATATGAATACGCATTTAGCAGTGATATTCAGGGAGCATTTTTGACCATAGGAATAGCGGAAGAGGATAGAGATTACTTACGATTTTTTTGGTTTCCAGATGAAAATGATTCGAAAACTTACAAAATTTTACGAATGACTCGCGTGCCCTTTGGAGTGACATCAAGCCCGTTTATCCTCGCTGCCACTGTTAAATACCACATACGAAAATATAAACATGACCAAAGCGAAACTTTTCAAATGCTTAACTCGGCACTTTATGTGGATGATCTTTTTTACGGAGCAAATAGCGTAGAGAAAGCTTTAGAACTTTCGCAGAGTGCTGTAAAAATTTTGAAAGATGCGAATATGAATTTAAGAAAGTTTAAAACTAACTCGGATGAGTTGAGAAAATTATGGCACGAAAGAGGTATGTCTGATGTAAGGGAAGCTAACGAGCGTCCTTTGAAGGTTTTAGGCATAATATGGAACACGGAAGAAGATACGTTTAAATTAGATGTGAAACCCCTTCTTGACATGATTGATGATTTGAAGAGTTCAAAACGTAGTGTGCTTCAATCGGCGTCGAAGTTATTTGATCCTGTGGGGATTGCTTCACCATTTATTGTTCTCATAAAATTATTAATGCAAGAAATATGGGAACTTGGATTAGGATGGGACGATGAATTAACGACTGCACTGAAGGAAAAATGGGAAAACTGGTGCTCTCAGATTCATCTCTTGAAAGATTTGACAATTGAAAGAAAGTATTTCTCCTGTCCATTGAATTCAGTGAAAGAATTAGAACTGCATATATTTTCAGACGCTAGTCCTAAAGCTTTCGGAGCAGTTGCTTACTTTCGTTATGTGTTAAGTAACGATTGTATTTATACAAGTTTCATCACTGCGAAATCTAGAATTGCGCCACTGAAACGGTTAACACTACCGAGGCTTGAACTAATGGGAGCTGTTATTGCTTCTAGACTTTTCCAATATTTGAAAACAAATTTTAAATTTCCTGTTTCTAACGTATATTTGTGGAGTGATTCCTTAATCGCTCTTCACTGGATTAAAGGGAAAGCTTCAAAATGGAAACCTTTTGTATCGAATCGAGTAACCGAAATCCAGTCTAGAACTGATCCTGCTGATTGGCATCACTGTAAAGGGAAAAATAATCCTGCAGATTACGTATCTCGAGGAGCGACTGTAGAAAAGTTTATGTCCAATCCTATTTGGCTGCAAGGTCCGGAATGGCTTCGATGGAAGAAAAAGGAGTGGCCAAAGAGCTTTAATTATGAAAGGTGTCCAGAGATATCTCCTGAGGTAAATTGCGAAAAAAGAACTAAATTGGATGAAACATCATCGTTTGTATGCGAAGTTCAGTCGAATGCGACATCTTTACTAGAGTTGAATAAATACAGTAGTTTGAGGAAATTATACCGGGTTACCAGTTGGGTACTCCGATTCATATACAACATAAGAAATAAAACCAAGCGATGCAAAGAGCTAAGCGCTGAAGAACTTACTGATGCAGAAATTATTTGGATAAAAACAGTTCAAAGAGAAGTTTTTTCTGAAGAGCTTTCCTGTTTAACACAGGGCAAAGCAATTTCAAAGACTTCGTCTATTTTGGAACTAAATCCCTTTATTAATGAGGATGGGATAATGCATGTTGGTGGAAGACTCCAGAAGTCAAAACTTACCTTCCTTTTAAAACATCCAATTATTATGCCTGCAAAACATCCCTTCGTAAATTTGATTGTGTGGGATGCACACAGCAAAGTATTTCATGGTGGAATTTCTGAAACTTTGATAGAAATACGCGAAAAATACTGGATAATTAAAGGAAGACAAACTGTTAAAAATATACTAAGGAAATGTATTTTGTGCAAACGATTCAATTCATCTCCTGGAGTGCAAGTTACTGCTCCTTTACCAGTAAATCGAACAGAAGAGTTACCTCCTTTTACTGTAGTAGGTATCGACTTTGGTGGACCACTTTATACAAAAGACAGTGATGTGAAAAACTATATCGTCTTATTTACTTGTGGAGTAACGCGAGCTCTTCATTTAGAGATTGTTAGCAATATGACCACAGAAACATTTCTTCTTGCGTTTAGACGATTTATTGCTCGTCGAGGTCTGTGTTCTCAAATTTTGACTGATAACGCAAAAACTTTTAAACGATCGGAACTTGAACTCAAAAACTTGTGGACTGTCATTAGTCATCCAACAGTAAAAAACTTTTACGCCTCCCACAAAATCCAATGGTGCTACATAGCTGAGAAAGCTGCGTGGTGGGGTGGCTTCTATGAAAGACTGATCCGATCTGTGAAACTAGCTTTACGAAAAACTTTAGGAAAAACTACTTTATATCGAGACGAGTTAGAGACTCTAATTATTGAAATTGAAGGTGTGCTTAATTCTCGTCCTTTAACTTATGTTTATTCTGAATTCCAGGAACCTGTGCCTCTAACTCCAGCTCATATGATCTTAGGGCGCAGAGTGAATAGTTTACCTCCTGCCAGGCTTAATTTTGATTCTAATTTAGTCAATAGGAAAATGTTAATTAAAAGATTTAATTATCGAGAAAGATTGGTAAGTATGTTTTGGAATAAATGGAAAAAAGAATATCTTTTGATGTTAAGATCTCTTCATTGTGTCGAGCCGACAGGTAAAATTATTGAATTTAAAGTTAATGATATTGTATTAATTAATGATGATAAGTTACCTAGACATTTTTGGAAATTAGGAAGAGTGGTAGCAGTATTTCCTGGCAGAGATGGAAAAGTAAGGTCTTGTGAAATTAAAACAGGTACATCAATCATTAAACGACCTGTGCAACTTTTATATAATCTCGAAATCAATGAATAAGTTTGTTTTTTATGTTTATTAATTTGTACTATATTTACAGGATTATTCCAGCTCTTTGATGAAAGTGCTAACATGTTAAAATTTGTCAATTTACTATTCATGTTATTCCTCGTTACAGGTAACTCTGTAAATTGTTTAAATGTGAATGATTTTGTTTATTTGTTAATACGTGTAGTTTCTTTTATATGTTTTAATAGTTTGAATTGAACATTTTGTATTAGTGTGAATTTTGAATGAACCCCTGGTCATTCGGGGGGCAGTGTGTAGAAACTATAACTACAGGAGCCAGATGGCGCTATGCGTCTGACTTCCTTTTGAAAAAAAATTAATTGCGATTGAGATTGCGAAGAATGATGAACTATGAAATGTTAAGTGCGAACTCAATATGTAACTCTAATTATAAATGTTTTCTTTTCGTCGTGTATTGTTTGTGTCGTCAATAAAATTGGATCGAATATTGTATTGAATTGATCTCGTCTGACAGGTAAGAAGCTTTGATTATTTTATTTGCTCGAATGTTGAATTAGAATTCTAAAGCGAAAGCGATTTTTAGATGTAAGTTTTATCAGATACCGGTCCGTGATGTGGTTCGTGCCAATCAATCTGAAGCAACCATAATCTTTGCATAAATATTTTATCTCTGAACTAATCTTATTTTAGGTACTGACTGGTCGAACTACCCTCAGAGGGTCGTAAATCGAGCTATATGCGATAACACTGATCGTTTGGTTATATATGCTGCCAGGTTCAATGGATACTTCGAACACACAGAATGGACACATAGAAGGAATCACTATTTGTGTTGAACTGCCCTTCTAGAGTTTTCACAATCTTTTCTTCGGCTGAATGGTGTAAAGAATAATTTCTTAACTTCTCTTTATTTAACTCAACGTTATTACAACGCCGTTTGAGTAGTTTCATTTCACCCCGTTCAAGCAACTGGGTCAACCCGCTCTGAAGCCTTGAGTCTGAAGCTTCCGACAGGACATCGTCCATATAAAACAATGGATGAGGCTAGAGAAAAATATTTTCCTCCGTCAAGAGCTATTTGATGAAGTTTCCGCTGGGCTAAAAAGGGAGCACAAGCTGTTCCATAAGTAACCGTTTGACCAGTGTAAGCCTTTACCGGAGAGTCATTACCTTTCTTCCACAGAATGTTTTGAAGATCAACATGGGACTCGTCTTTTCAATTTGTCAAAACTTTTTTGTATGTTCCCACTAAAGACATAAAGATGTTTTTTAAACTTTAGCATGATAGAAAAAGGGTCTTCTTGTATGGCATCTTTACTCAGAAGAATGTCATTGAGGGATTGGCCGCTATTAGGTTTTGCACTAGCGTTGAAGACCATGCGCAAATTGAGGAGTATTCTTGGCAGGTCTATATACAGTAAACTACCTCCGAAAGAGCTTCCCTTTCAGTCTCAGGCATATGGCGTAAACTTTCACATCCTTGCATAAACTCAGAATATAACGCTTCCTTCGTTCGATTGGTTTCCGAATGTTCCCAAAGCTGATTTAACCATTTTGACGGGAGCTCTATGGAACTACCCAAAATTATGTTTTTTGCAGCATCAAGATTTAATTACCATTTGTACGACAAAGCTACTGTTGGACTTCCGAAGGTGAGTTCGAGCAAAATGTTCCTCACAATATCTCAGCTCTTCTCTTGGGGATGGACTGTAACTTTCTACATTTTTCTATCTCGCAAAAGGACTTAAGAGTTTGGTTTAACGTGTACAGATTCACAGGTAAGTAACAATGATCAATAAATGAATTATTTTATACTGAACTTTAAATTTCCGTTAAACTCGATATTACATAACCAGACACAGTTTATTGAAACGTTAAAATTATTTATTTATTGTCTACCGTATGAATCTTTTCACTTTTAATAAATTCAAAAAAGAGTTCAGCTCCAAGGAATAAATCAATTTTGGGAGATTTATAAAATTCAGGGTCTATTAAAATAATGTTAAAAATTTTTATTTCCGATATGTTAGTTAATTTAGATGGACTAATGTCAGGTATTTTTGGTATGAAGAAATTCCATTTCTAAATTCCATTTATAAATGCCCTTTATATCTGATAATTCCCCTTTTACTTTTGATTTAATATGTGGAATGGAACCATTAATTCCTGAAATAGGAGCAAAAATATTTTGCTTTTGTAATACCATTAAATTAGCACATTCTACTCTTATTACAGTAAGCGGCTGAGTCAAGTATTGCAATCACAGGATGTTTGTTTGCTTTGAAATAAATCTGGAACATAAACGATAGCAGCATACAACCAAACTGTTTTCTTTTCAATCCAAAATCATTGTGAAAGTTTGTTGCATAATTTCGTTATAAGAAAACAAAGATCTTTAACACACGTTTGAACTTTCAGTTACTAATTATATTTTAAGCTACACTAATTACATTTAATTCTACTAAAGTGCTAAGCACCTTATTTGAAATCAATACCAAAATTTAATGATACGGAGCATTGCCTGTGGTATGTGACTCGGATGTACATTCAGAATTTAGCTATGAGTCAATTTCGTAAAAATTTAACAACGATTTCCTATCATGATTCTCAGCCCTCTCCGCCCCCCATGCCTGAAATTTCTTTGCACGCAAAGAGTTTCTTTCTTCGCTTGCGCTTTCCCTCGCTTGCTATCAGATTAAAAAAATGAAATTTCTATGATAAAAATCGTCACCGATTTTATTTATTACTTAACATTTTACCTCTTAATTTAATCTACCTCTCTTTTTGTGGAATAAAATTGTCATCTGTCATTTCTTTTAAGTTAGCTGTAGAGTCATTAGGCCATTTCGAAGCAGGAATCATGAAAATGAGCAAGCCATTGCCGGGAATCGAACCACGGACCTCTCGGTTACACGTCGAGCGTGCTGACCACTACACCACGAAGACATGCGAGGAAGGCGGGGGAAATACCTTATATACTCCCCCTTTTAAAGGGCGACTAGGGTTTTGGGGACCCAATCGCCAAATCCCGGTGGTGTAGAATCATCATCCACCACCTTTTAGTTAGGGCGCCAGTTGTAGAGTCATTAGGTTATTTAGAAGCAGGAATCAGGAAAAATGAGCAACGCCTTCGCCGGGAATCGAATCACGGATATCTCGGTTACGCATCGAGCGTGCTGACCAATATACCACGAAGACATGCGAAGAAGGCGGGAGAAGTACCTAGCAAAAATCAATACTTCTCCTCGAGTATTTTTTCTCGAGACCTTCTGAAAAAAAAATAAAATTTCTGATTTCTCGCTTAAGAAAATAAATTATTTTGTGAAAAATGAAAAATCGAGAAAAATTCTTCAATCCATATTTTACATAAAATCTTACGTTCGAAAACGAGAAATAAATAAATCTTTCACGAAAGTCATAATTAATCACTTAACTGTAATTTTAACTTAGGGTATGCTAAAATTATCTCAAGCTTCTCTAATTGATGAGGTGGATTTCCTTATTCACGAAAATTTGCCTCATTTAGTTAATGACATTAATTTCAAAGCAGTTTTTCCTTAGATTTCGAATTTGTAATATTTTACTTTTATTACATTTCTTTACTTTAATTACTGTTTTCTTCAATAATTTTGTTAATATTGATTTCTCTTTGATTGGCCCACCAATTTCGCTGTATATATTTCCGTATTTGCTCTCCCCATCTTGTGATTTTTTAATTTCTGAAGAAGCAGAACTTAAATCAGATATCCTTCGAAATCAACAGAATTTTCTTCAAAATCTGCGATAATCTGAGGTTGCCTTTTTGTTTAATTTTACAACTTTCAACCTTTTTATTACTAAACTTACATTGTTTGTTTTATTTTATTCTTTTGTTTATGCACTACGAAATATACATAATATTAATAATGACATACATCAATATTTTACTACGCCCAATGTCGCAGTTGCTTTATTTAAATAAATTACAGCATGTAATGTACATTTTTTATTTAAATAAAAAAAGGGATACGAAAGTATTAAGAAATTACTTATTGTTTCCGTAGATATCAGTTTCTAATAAAATTGAATTGAAGTATATTTATTATTATCAATAACCCTTTCAAGAAATGCTGAGTAAAATTTCTTTTTCCGAGAAAAGAACGTTGTCAAGAATTACTAATAATAAATGTAGAAGTGGAAAATACTAAGCTATGTTTAAATTATTCTTCGTAGAAAAGATAAAAATCGAACTGATATTGAATGATGGCAAAGCAAAAAGTTTAATATTGAGAGTAACTTCAGCAAAAGTAGAAGAGAAAACATTTTAGTTCAACATTAAAATGCGCTATGTAATTACATAATTAGTTTTTCTTTCCTGCAAAATGCCTTTATTTCGATCTAAAAATCTTAGCGTTCTACCTTCTCTGTTGTACTAAGATCCTAAATTTTTTCATGGTATATTTTATGTTCTCCATTATTGATTTACCTTCACTTAATATTCTGTCTCTGAGACATTTTAATATTATTAATTTTCATACAATGTATTTAGTATTAATAAATTACCAAGCAATAATTTTTGAATCAATAGGAAAAGTACAGTTTTTGATTTACATTACTTTTTCAGGTGAAAAACCTCACAAATGTGCAGTTTGCGGCAAAGCTTTTAGCCAATCCTCCAATCTTATAACTCACAGCAGGAAGCACACTGGTTTCAAGCCTTTCGCCTGGAAAATATGTAGACGAGCTTTCCAGAGAAAAGTAGACCTGAGGAGATACAAGGAGACTCAACACTCCGAGATTCACCGTATACCTTTAATGACAACTAGGGATGGCTTCAGCTGTCTTCTCTTTGGAGTCCTAGGCGATCTGGACCAGAAATCAAAGTAGTAGACCAATCGCTCAAGACCTGCTTGCTTCAGACTCTCAGAATGGAATAGAGCCTCCAGGATCTCTTTTATATATCACAGACAGTTGCACGTGGAAGAATTACTCTTTCCTGCCACCATTGAATGTCGAACATTTATTTATCTACGGAGTGCTTGTTTTTGCACACAGCACAACATAACTTTGAAAGGTTTTTTGAACTAAATACAAGACGATTTGACCGATGGGATGAATTTGCCGCGATTGTAAATTTGTTTACACCCTTAAATGGCATATTTTCTGATAAGCTTTCTAACATTTGATTTTGGTTTTCAATAAACTTGTAAGATTTGTTATTTAAATTAATCACTTATATATAGTTTCAGTCTTTCTATAACTTCTGCTTTCCGTTTCCTCACAAGAATGTAAACTGAGTTTGAGAGTATATAAACTGAGGTCTTTAGGTTGTGATATATTGCGTGTTTCTGCCTCTCGCGAGCACGTTCCTGCCAGCTGCGATTATTCGGCTTTGCGTTTTGCTACTGACATTTCAATTTGACAGGCCGTTTATAGTTTTGAGACAGCTTAATTTAAAATTTAATTATGTAGAAAGACTACAGGTCTACATTTTTTCTACAGTGTCTAGTACTTGTCTATAGTGTCTTTGACTACTTGTCTATGTTTAAAATTTGAAACTGACTGTTACTTTTAGCTGTATCACTACAAGTTGTGGTTGATTTTGTTAGCGCGAGAAAGTGCATTTGTGTGCAGAGTTTGTGTTTAAATAAAAAGGTTTACTTAAAAATTTTCCAAGATTCCATGATAGTTAATTTCAGACACTGAGATAATTCGCTTTACGTCTGGTAGAAATTTGGAACTAGTTTATGCTCTCAAAGCAAGCCAAACTCTACAAACTGCACGAATTCTGGAACTCTGTTACACGTGAATGACATTTCAAATGGTTTTCTAGACTCTCGTTTAGATTTCTGAATGATCACATCTATTAACAATTATCATTAAAAAGTATATCTATAGCAAAATCTAATATTTTCATTTCCCGTATATTCTTTTTTAGATGATCTAGCATTTCTCAAAGTTCTTTAGCCATTTCTTGACTAAGTTTGGGATAGTTTATAATGCTATGAACATGTGTATCTACGGTTATTTTTTTGTTCTCGTAACGGTCTTCTAATGCTTTAAATAATGACTCATACATTGTCGTCCGAGATTTGAATTAGCTTTGCTTGGCTTCGGAGAGCAACGTGTGAATAAGAAATATTTCTGAGAATCTGTTAAATGAGGATTTTTAGTGATTGGATTATAAAATGCAGTTGTGAAATTACTCCACTCCTCGCACAAACCAAGGAATTCTGGTAGGCGAATTTGGGGAAGAGGAAATATTAGGAGTTTTAAATTCGTTGCAAAAGAATCATAAACTTTTAGTTCATTTTTCAAACTTTTATTTGGATACTCAGTAATGAGGTTTAAAAGACTTACCTCATTTGCCTCACAACGTACATCTAATTCTTCTAGGTACACATTAATTTCCTCTAAATCTTCTTCTTTAGCCTTTTCTTGATATCCACCACGCAGTTCAGTCAAATACACAAGCAGAGTTTTTAAGGATTCTATCTTCTGCTGAAGTTCTATTATCGTTAGAAATTCTTCATCATCCGAATCCTTGTTTTTGGCTTCCGTAAATTTTTCTATACGAGTAAGCCTAGTTTTTAAAGCAGTTTTCTGCCTGTTTAAAATAGTGAAAACCGTTCTGCGGATCCAGGGAGGATATATGTTACAAATTAAGCATACAATGCCCCACATAGCACAAAAACATCCTCGGGATATCCTGAGGATGTTGCTCTCGGAATATACGCACATCCTCAGGACATCCCGTAATATTCCCCGAGTCTTCTAAACACATCCTCCTGAGTGCTTAATGTCACATCCCAGTATATCCTCAGGACATCTTACCTAACTCCCATCGACAGCGTACGGGATGTTGTTAGGACCTGAAATCCTACATACTACATCCTCAGGACATCCCGGGATACCCCACTAACCTCTTAAACACATCCCATGATATCCTCAGAACATCGTATCTAAGTCCCATCGACAGCACATGGGATGTTATTAGGATTTAAAGTCCTAGTTACTACATCCTCAGGACATCCCGTAATATACCAGTTTCTTCCAGTGCTTAATCCAGTGCTTAATATCACATCCCAGTGTATCCTTAGGACATCCTATCTAGGTCCCATCTACAGAATATGGGATGTTATCAGTATTTGAAATACTAGTTATTATATCCCAGAATATCTCTTTAACCTCTTAAATACATACTCCCGACTGCTTAATTTCGCATTCCAGTATATCCCCAGAAATCTTCCTTACGTTCCAGTGAAAGTGGGCGAAGGTGTTGTGATGCCTAGAACCTACTTATTTTCCACAGACAGTCTCAGGTCCTCCTTCTGTGGTTACTATGGAAAACTAAGAAATGTTGAGAATATTTATACAACTTATATTTTTATTTGAATTTCAATTTATTTAATAATTTGTATATATATCTAAAACTGAGCAAGGGACTTAAAAATGAATTATAAATAAAAATATTACAAGAGAAAATTTTGCTTTAAAATATTAAAAATCATTTTTTAACTATTCAACAGCCCAAAATTGAATTCTTCAATATATTCATTATTAAACTATTCTACAAAATCAGTTCTGACGTCAGTTAATTTGTATTCAAAATTCAATAATAAAATTAAACATTTAATAACCTTTAAGTAGTGGACGAGATGTGTGTAAATTTTGAAATTCTGAACTTAAGTCGGTTACAATGATTGAATCATTATTGATGGCTACAATATGATTGAACAGTTCATGAGTTCGTCTTGCTATTTGCTGTAATGCAGCAGAAAATTTTCTAATCAGTTTTTTATAGAAGACATATAGCTTTTAAATTTAAATGCACTGTAATTATCTAACGGCCCAAACATTTTTACATCTTCGCAAACATGCAGTAGGCCTTGAACATTATGAGAAATATACTGTTTTATATAATAAAGCCCAAAATTTACTACGAAGAGATTTAATAGAGACTGTGGGTATTCATGAATCATGGACATCATGAATTCCCAATATTCATGAATTGCTGTCTGATTTTATATTTCACATAAGAGTCTAATCGAAATATGAAGTAGTAAAAAATGATCATATAGCTTTTTGTTTAAAATTCTTTGAAAACAACTAGGCCAGAGTAGAGTAAAAATTGACGGTATTTTGTAGCTTTCCAATGTTTCAATTCTTTTAGGTTCCCTGGTTTTCTTGTAACTTGAATTGGTACATAAGGCTTTAAACTGGTCAAATTTTTAAAAGTAATTCAAGATTTTTCTGTGGTAATCGTACTTGTAAGCTGCCTCTCAGCCTATCCAAATAGTAATAATTTGTTGTACTACTTTTCCCATAAGCACACAAGGCGCATAAAGTCTAACGGAATATTTAATACATACTCCCGACAATTGTCAAGGAGCTTGACTAGCCCCTTGACGAGTTAATACTTTCATTAGAAAATTTCACAGTTTCGTCCGTAATTTCTTTTAAAATTTCATTAGCTTTTGGTTTTGAACTACCATAATATGCACCCACGATAAATACGTTTCTAGAAGAAATAATATTCACCAATTAATTAATGAATTATTATTTGATTTGAATATGGATAAACCATCAATATTTATTGCTATCTCTATACAAGATAACTGAGGCAAAATTTGAAGGCTACGCATTTTTTTAATTTGATATTCTAAGCCGAAGTATACATAGTTTCCATTCCCCATTCTTTTTATGAAGGAATTCCTAGGAGTGTCCACGCGTGTAAGCGCATCATTTGCTAAATTGTTGAAGCATTTATGATTCTTCAGTATTTTTAATAATCCACTCAAAGCATTCTGGTTGATTTGGAATTTTAAGCTCCATTCTATTAATTCCAGAAACGAGTTCTCGCAAGTAGTGTGACGAAAAATGTTATGAAATATCTTCCATTTCCCTTTTCTCTTCGAATGAAATAGATTCAGTACTTGTCTTACCAACTTCAAAACAAGCGTTATAGGTCGAAGTGCAAGTTAAATGAGTTTCACATACCGAATCACAGTTTGAACTGGAACTTAAAAGATATTTGCTACCTCGAAAATTCGGCACAGGCATTTTTACATAATTAAATGCTACTTCATCTTCTGATGACTCCGATAATACACGATTTATTCCCGTATAAATATGTCTTTTGATCATTTTCGTAGGCTAAAGGAAAAATTTTGAAACTTACTTTTCGTACTCTTTCAATGAAAATCGTTCTGTAACGCTTGTTTGTGAAGTTAGCTCCTAACTGGAACAGAATTTAAAACGACGGCAATTAACGTTTAAGCTTCAGCAGAATAGCTGAATTCTGGAAATCAAAAACTAAATACGTGTACTTTTCCACTTTGTGCGGTCCTTCGAGGATATCACTGTTACGGAGCAATTAACACCGTTGGAGGCATTCTCCGTCGAAAGCGACTTCAGATTTCAGATGACCTTTCCGTTTCTGCTTTCTTTCTTCTCTACAAGTTTCTCTTGTAGAGAAGGGAAACCTGCTACAAACAAACGTTAACAAAAGAGCAATCTTCTGAGGCCATCTGCTACAGAAAAAGTGCTTAAAGGTGTTGCATTCTGAGCGGAGCTCAGCTTCTCAAAAGCAAATAAAAGGGGCAGTTTTACGAACGTTGATAACAATGGAAACAGAGATTTAAGATTTTCAACTTTAATTGTTATTTATAGCATAAAATAAAGTAATAAAACTGCTGAATTTAAAGAATGCGTTTAATTTGAAAAGTATTCTTTTTTAAATTTAAAGCTTGAACAGCTATTTCATCCGTTATCTAATTTTGAGTTTTTATAACAACATTTAACTTTGTGTTATTTACCTTGAAGAAAACTGTTGACTGTTGTTGAAAACTTTGTGTTATTTACCTTGTTTACTTCATTTTCTGGATGTTACAAATAAATTAAAAAAGTAGTACTTATTGATAAATTATGAGGAGTCATGTAGCATTGCCGGCATAACGTATAAGATTGGAGAGTGCTGGATATATTTTTTCGCGCTTTGTTTAGCAAACACCGGATATTTGCATGGCTAAAGAGCTCTCTGATGTAGCAAAGTGAGGTTTGAGGAGAGTAAGAACTTAATGTTACTTTCCATTCTTAAACCTCATTTTACTATTACAGAGAGGTAAAAAATAACTTACTTCTTACCTCAATCATTTTGAGAGACTAAGTCTCATTATTAAAGAACTTGCCAGAAAATGAACGAAGAAACTGTAATGAATTTTTTAGCCCAATAAAATTATTCTTCTGTTTATAAATTCAAATTAAAGCTCGTGTAGACTAGTTTTTAACTGTATCTGTAAACTAAAATTTCGTGGGTTAAAAAAAATGCTTGTTACTTATTACTGCACAGCACTAAACATCATTCATTACTAATATAATAGTGTAAGAGATCAAAAAGTACTTTTTTCTTTTGCAGTTTGAAAGTATAGTTATTTCTATGTCAAGAACTAGCTAATGGAACGATTTTGGGATCTAAATCCTTTTAGTAATAAGTTTTGTTCTAAAATCTTCGATGAATTTAATTGAATACTTTTATAACTTGATGTAAGTAAGTGCATCTTAATGTCCCGCATGCATATTCCCAAGCTACTAAGTACTGCATTATTTCTGATTAGTGCCGCAGAGACGGGAAAGTGGTTAGTGACTGTTTGCCGTACCGAAGGGTCCAAGTTCGAATACCGGAGATGGCATGGATGTAAATTGCCTTTACCCTCATAGAAGGCAACGGTGGCCCATCTGTTACCCTCATAATAACGTGATCACCGCTTCCGGCCTTAATAGTAGCCATTGCTTCTAACGGCTAGTGCCAGCCATTGGAAATTAAAAAAAAATTTTTTTTGATTAGCCTGATTTAAGATTCTGTGGCAAAGCACATGAGGGCAGTCTAAGAAAGGAAAGGAATGTCTTTACTAACCACTTTCCATTTTTAAGAGAGATTGGCTTGTTTATACACTATACATAAGGAAAAAACATGAAAAATTTCATGCTGCCAGTTCGTTCCGCAGAATCTGAATCTTGTCGAACTACCAGAGTTTAGCGGTTTAATTCTCTGCAGCTTGAAGGATTATTTACTTAAAGCATAGTACATCACGGCCATCTGTTCATAGGATAAATGTATTCGAGAAAGATTTTTTAAGAAAACCTGCAACGTTGTTTTTAAGCAAACCTGCAATGTTTGAGTTCAAAGATATTAGCAAAATATCTAAAATAATGTTTACAAAATATATTATGTAGCAGTTAGAATTATTAGAGTTAGACTTTCCAGTTACCAGTTAGACTTTCGATATGAAACTCAAAACACGTGCATATAATTTGTAAGGAAGTGCTCTGATCACTAGGCACTGTGAAACAACAACAAACATTTGAAAATATTTCGAGTTTTACTTACAGCCAACACATACAAGATAAAAATAAGTGTAATTAATAATTAAAGTTTTATATGCGGAATATCCATAGATTAAGATTTTGATTCTTATAATTTAATTTGCGTGTGATGCAGGTTATTTTATTTTAATATTTTCAGATATCAGCCTCCATAAAAAGTAAAGTATTTTCAATGAATTTAACGAATATCCCCTCCGGCTTATCTTTTAACTCGTTCTAGTCTCTAAGGAGAATACCATTACAGTGCTTGACTTTATCCCCTTGACAAGCAATTGAAGGAACATATGACTTTAAAATGCATTTGAAATTTAAAAAATTGAGCAGTTTAATGCTTCTAAGAAAAAAAAAGTTCGAAAACTAAACATACGAATTAGCTGTAAAATAATATTTTTTTTTCTAGATACTTAAGAAAATTTTCTGTCTGCGCTGTTAGCCAAATTTTAACTCAAATTTTAACTAATTTTAACTTAATGAACTACAGTTTGATTAGGAATTAGTTCTATGATTTTAATAATTTATAGCAGATGAAAGCAATTATATAAATAACTGATTTTATGTGAATAGAAATATTTACGTGTATTTTATTTATAAATGTAGGCAATATTTTAGGAACAGTTTGTTCATTGAAAGCCCCTTTCAGATTACGTACAGCCATAAATTAACAAAAGTGTCACGAAAAGATTGATTAAAATTAATAAAAAAATAGCAAATCTAACCCCGATACTATAGAAATATATTTTCTAAATGTAGTCCAATAAGCAATTCTTAAAAAGAAAAATAAAGAGCTTGCGTATGCTTTCATATTAGCAAATTCGAGCTTTGAATTCTCAGCTCATCTTAAGATGGGCTGAGAATAAATATCCTCAGTCTGCTTGACGACAGGAGTATTTAGTATGTGCATCCCCAGGATGAAAAACGATGAAGTCCTCAGGATATCTGAGAATCAACATCCTCAGGATATCCTAACTGTTTCCAGGGACACTGCGACTTAAATAGCATGTCCTGAGGATGTCTTGTGCTATGGGGAGCTACTACTATTCTAAAGCATTAGAAGAAAATTGAAGAACTAATTTATTTTATAAGAATTCAATCTACAAAACAGACGATAATTGAAGCTACTAAGATAATAAGAAAACACAAGTGACTGTTACATCTTTAGAGTTTTTACTGAGTGGGGTTCCACTCTTTTATTTCTCAGTTCAATGGTAGAAAGCCCTTACACTGATAAGCGAATAATCGCTTGAGTGTGTGAAAAGAGACATAAGACTCAAGGAGGTTTAACTATCCTTTATTTCTCAAAATAAATATGAACACAGTCAGCTCCGAACTTGGAGCGTACAGCAAAGCCCCCACTTGGGCTTGAACATAAATTAATAAGAATTTAAACTTAACTAAGCTTAACTAAAAGATATAGCCGAAGCTATCAAGATTCTAAGTAGTTGGCTCCTAAATCCGAATTAAATCGGAGAAGCTAATCAAGGGCCTAAAATACGGTCGAGCATAGCGATAGCTTACAGAGAAACGTAGCCAAAGGCAAACTCGCGCTAGTCAGAAACTCGGGCTGTCTAACGAAGTCAGTGAAACATCGACTTAAATACCACTCTTACTCATTTGCATTAACCGCGTTTCTGAAAATACATTCTGGTAGGAAGTTGTAAGCTGAAACTAGGAGAGACAGGAAAGGTGCATAAACTTAAAATAACTGCTATAAAATTAGGATAAACCTTACAACTGTCCTTACCACTTTTGAAAAGACAATCTTTTGCTTTTTATTAAAAATAAACGGTGTAATGGTATCCAACAACCTGCACCATGCTAAACGGTCTCATTGTGTGTAAAAGAACGCACGCTGCAAACAGGTGATCTTCTTGCAAACAGAAGAGAATTTGAAACCCTATATTCGCCTTTCCAGGGTGCAATAGGCTCTCAACTCGTTTTTGGGGATGAAAACGCTTGTTTAAATGGAGCTTAATCTGGTAGATGGTTTTTTAGATAGTGAGGATATCAACCGGAGTGATTGGGCAGCTAGATCTCCAAAGGAAAAGCTCTGTAGTACTCGTATAGGTCGCTCTTGGAAAAGACGCTGCCACCCTTGCCAGAACCTTCTAGGTCTGAAAGCCGTTTTGCTGCAAGAGCTGGATAGATTGCCCAAGGGACTCATAAACTGCTTCATTTCCAATATGAGATCACCTGGTCAGAGCTGTATGAATGTTAGAGGGAATTATACATTTTTAGCTTTCTTTTTTGTTGCAGCCTCTGTTTTTAGGCCTTCTTGCTGAAACATGATCTTGCATGCATCTCATGACTTTTGTATGATACAATTTTTTGTATTATAGAAGCTTATGTTGATATTAAATTTCCTTAAAATCTCTCAATCACTTTTGGAGATGATTAAAATGTAAACATTTTCTTAATTTTGAACACCAGTGTAAGTTTCAAAAGAGGTGACTCTTGCTATAGTATGCAAGCAGTCAGCTGATCATTCTCAGTTCTCTTTTAAAGCTATTCCTGCTTTACACAGATATAGCTTATCTACCAGTAAAAATTAAAGATTGCTGAAGATTAAGACTTTTAGAAGGAAAAAAGAGAGAACAGTTCAGAAAATTCGGATTGTGCAGAGACTCCGCTAAAAGCAAACATATTCTGAAAAGTATATGACTAGTAACCTAATCTCTAGAAACTTTTTCTTGCTTTATAACTCTTAGAAAACAGGGCTGAAACGTTGTGACCTCAATGCAATATTAATTAGAACAGTAGCGAGTTGGTACCATGTCGCCGACGGATGAAATTCTTGTATTTTATTTTGCCATCAAAAACACCGCCGAGTAGGTACTATATAAATTATTCAATGTTTTCTCCTCTTAAATTCTAGCGTGGTTTATCAAAGATAAAAATTTTAAGCCATTTAATAATACTTTCAGTCTACTGATTTTCTTGAAAAGTAGTAAAAATAATTGGTCTCTGTTTTTTACTTCCTTGTAAAGGATGTATCGTAATGACGAAAAATTCCGGGTGCCATATTTTAACGAATATATTCATTTTGATCGCTATCGAATGCAATTTAACGATGTTTTTGGTAACATATGTGCGTAAGGACAGAATAAAGAACTCTTTTTCCCCAAACTAATTTTAAAACTGATTTAAAATGGATTCAGAAGAAATTTTTTCGTGGCCTCTTGCGTACGTACGTACTTATGTATGTATGTATCTCGCATAACTCAAAAACAAACAGCCTCAGAATATTGAAATTTTGTATGTGGGACTGCTATAACATGTAGGTGTGCAATTCCCTTTTTGGTTGCAATCGACTGCACCAAAAGTATATAAATATATCTATACAGTGTGCCCACTAAAGTCCGATATAACCCGTTTCACTGCCGAACAGTTGCAGCTATATTCATGAAATTGGTGTCTAGTTACAGTAACGTGGCTGTGCGCTACTTGATGAGATAGCTTACAGCGCCACTTGGTGAAAAACGGCAGTGTTAGCCTCCCTATCTCGAAAACGGTACAAGATAGGAAGAAAACGTGAATTACAAAGTTGTAGAGCATCGTCGATTTAGTACGAATATGTACGTGGTGGATATGAATATTAAAAACAGAGCGCTGGAAACGCACATCTGTTTCTTGGCGGTTTCCGAAACTGTGACGTCACGAAATTTGAAAGAAAGGATAAAAGATTATCTCTCGGATGAAAAACATGTCAGTTAAAATTAACGCCACCAAGTCGCAACTACTTATCCTCAGTAAATCTAAAAAGCTCAATAACCTTCAAGATCTTCTTTTGTTTCAAGAACCAGTTCCTATTGTTCCTAAAGCTAAATATCTTGGTATCATTCTTAATAGAAAGCTCACCTGGTCTGATCATATACAAAGCGTCAAGAACAAGGCAATTAGGCATCATGATCAAATTTCTACCAGTTACTGGAAAATATTCTAATCTCAGCTTACCCTTCAAAAGACATATCTATACTTCCTGTATTAGGCCAATTCTTTGTTACGCTTCTCCTGCCTGGAACACAGCTACCTGTAAACAACTTTATCACCTGCAAGTCGTTCAGAATAAATTCCTTCGAATAATGACAGATGCCCACTTTCGTATAAGAAACGAACTTCTTCACAGAGATCTCAAGCTTGAAACTATACAGGACTATATAAAGAAATCAAATGATAAATTTTTCAACAAAGCTGTGCAGTGTGACTTTGTGAATTACTCCCAGATATTCAACTATGAAATCCTTTCAGAAGACAGATTTATTCGTCCATTAACTGCTCACACAATCATAGATGGAGTCTGACAAGAGCATTCAAGACAACTCCTCGTTGGTAGTTGCTTAACTATCTTTCACATTTGTATATAGTTGTTTTATTTCTTATTTTCTAGTATCCTGCTTAAATTTTGTAACTCTATTATTTGCATCTCCTTTGTACCTGTGTAATTATATCTTTGTACATATCAATTATTGGAGTTTTTGTAGCACCTTTTGAACTATTATTCGTATGTTGTCAAGATTTTCATATCACTTTTTGCTTTCTTTACAGTGTCTTGCTCCTCAGATCTGGTCTTGTCGTATCTTTTTTCTCTTGCGATGTCCTAAGCCTCCTTTTCTTTTCTTCTTCTGCTTCCGTTTTCTCTTCCGAGATTCACCCACGTCCGGATTCTATTATGTCATGTGCCCTAGGGCTTTATTTCAAGAACCGGCATCGCTGCCTAGGCAGTAGCCCGGTATAGCAGGTATTCAGGTAAAACATGTCCGTATCGCGGCACAGTGATGTCGCTTGTAATTCACAATCGAGAGGACTGTGGTTCAAATCCCGTGGGGTGCATCCTTGTACTCATTGTCTTTGCAAACAGAGTAGACAACATACAGATCGCGCACAATAGTGTCGCTAAACGCATCAACTCAACGCAACTTGAGCTTGTTGTGCAAATTTGTGCATTATGCAATTAGCGTATGAAACGTCACACCCGTTCACCTAAACTAATAGTGTAACTAAATTATGATTAGGAACAGCAAAACTTCAAATAGCTAAGTTTATTGCTTTTTATTTTTAGCTATCCAAATGAGACGTTACTAGAATAACAACGTTCGGGAAAACCAAAACCAAAGTAATCATGAATCAAAACTTGTTGCCATTCAGCATAAAGAAATATAAATATAAATATGGACTACTTGTTGCCATTCAGCATAAAAGAAATATAAATAGGAATATTAACAAAATGTTAAAGTTAATTTTATGAAATAATTAAACACATGAAAAAATATAAAATATTTGAAATAAAAAATAATTATTTCTCATGCAATAACTGGGCCACTACATCTTCTATCAATGCCGAAGTTTTTGTGAAGGCACGGTGAGACAAAGATCAAAAGAAGAAAAGCACAATTTTAACACGTATCCTTTGGGCAAGGAAGAAAAATAAGTAAAAATAGTACAAATGATCTTCGACAGCGATATCGTAAAGATATCAAAGTGACATTTTCTAGCTTTTTGATGTCACTTCCTCAAAGACCACAAAGCAAAATACTTGATCCATAAAAAGATTTCACCACGCCTAATGCTAATGCTTCATCAGGAAGCACTTGCTGGAAAATATGGAGATCTGCGAGTTCTTTCCCCTTTCAGTTCCTTTGAACACAGCATACTTAAAAGTTTTTCTAAAAGACAGGAAGAAGAGATCCATGAAGTTAATCATTTTTAAATATTCATACACCATGTATCCGCAAAAGTCTTCACCTGGCCTTTATTTTCGCAACTGCTGGTCGTAGATATATATTTCCGTTGACAAAAACATTTTAAATGCCTCAAAGATTCGTATTTTGGCTTTGAATTTAAAAACTAATTTTGTATGAAATGCGAAATTTAACTTTTTATATGTTCCTCCGGTCTCTCTCTATTCCCCCCCCCCCCAAGGAAGGGTACTAGCCGTTTATAGGCTTTGGCCAGTACTATGGTCGGAAGGTGGTGATCTCTTTATTATGAAGGTACCTAAGAGGTCTCAAAGGACGTTGTCTTCTATGAAATCCACCGTTGTCACCTATGAAGGGACAGACAAATTACGTCCATATCTTCTCCGAGATTCGATCCCAGGTTCCTCGGTACTGCAGTCAGAGTCACTAACCACTTTCTCGTCTAGGCGGCAATCTGTATACTTAGAGAAATGTAATAATTATTATAAAAATAAAACACAAAAAGTTTGAATCCCGTGCAGCAAAATGGACCAAGATATATAATTTCAAAATTTGCGGTATGTACTTTTCCAATTTGCGTTGAGAGGTAGGCAAATAAAACTGATAATACAACAACTGAAGCTTGACTTTTCCCCTTTAAATGGCATCCAATGATGTTCTTTTGTGATTTACAAGTGAGTGCAATTTAAAATTTTGTTGCATTTGGTATACCGAAAGAATTTTCTCAATAGTCAATTTTAAATTAGCAGACGCTAAAAATTCATTATTAATATTCTCATGCAGTTTCATTTCTTTAGGATCCTAATCTAATAATCATATAAAAAATTTTAAACCAGAAATATTTCTATTTTTAATTAATTCAAATAATGTTATGAGTTGACAATGAGCCAATCCGAAGGAAGCCAGTGTTTTCTAGAAATAGAGGGCTGAGGGCTATCAGATTCGGTGAATAAGATTACTGTTACAGTCGGTCAGATGGTACAGTGGTTAGGGAAGCCTACTGCGATACCGAAGGGCTCGGGTTCAAATCCTGGAAGCGTAATGGCAAACCGCACATTCAGTTGATCAATGTTAACGAATTTCGCTTACTGCGCACGCTCAATAGCGTACGTTGGCGTGGGAGAAACTACTGGCGAATAAAATAAACAACCCTACACAAGCCTGTTCGTCATGTAGGCCTTAGCGACTCTTTACATTGCTATACTATGGACATTTTTTTGTGCTTATTGCACTCCCCCCCGGGTTTGACTCAGGAGAATTCCTGGGAAGTACTGGCTAGGATCTGTACTTAGGCAGTCTCAACCACGGAGGTATATACGTAAGTTGACTTCACAGGACTAGAACATGAGTTTATTCTCAGGTTGGTTCAGGCTTGGCAGGGACCGTACTGGTTCTGTCGTGTCTGTTCCTCTGGCTGTGGTGGAGCTATATCGTATGTAGATTTATGACATTCTCGATGGGGGTTTGGCCCTCAGAGTTCCAGTGACGGGGACTGACGGAGTAAGGCAAGGCACAGAGACGAATTTATTTGATGCTGAGGGAGTGGTGCCCCGAGGCAAAGATGTCCAGCGATTTTATATTTGTATTACGTTCAACATTTTCGTCCTTGCTGAGGCTACGTATAAAGCCAGGCAAAAACAAGATAATTATTTTATAGATTTGATTATAAAATAAAATTCATGATTCTAAAATAATCGAAACTTACATTGTTTTTTTAAAAAGAAAAGAAACTTTTTATACTCTTCTTATGCTTATTAGTATAACTATCGAAAGAAGATTTAATGCAGCAATGAATTAATCAGATCTTAAGCGAAATACGATTTTCCCCTTACTTCTAAAATGTTCCTTTTAAATGGCGACTGTTCTAAGTAAATTTTCCAAATGATAATTTTGAAAGATAATGAAGAGAAAACACTGAATTTCGAGAGCTTTGAAAATTCTGAAGGTGAATATATTTTCTACGACCTAAACGTCGTGAAGTTAAAAAAAAAGTTTCCAACCCTATGATTGAAATTTCTAGCTACGTGATTTATGCATTGTTTGCTCTTAGTTTTCATTGCAGATTTAATAATTAAGAACAAAACCGTTTAACTTTACATGAAGTTCTTGCTAATCAATAGAAAATTGTGCCGAAACTTCAATATTTTCTCTGATTTATGAAAAAGTTTAAAACCTATTTTTGATTAAAAAAGATTTATAATTTGTATTCATCAAAGTTTTTCAAAATTCCTTTACATAATTTGTCGATGTGGGGTAAGTTCCGGGACCCCAGGGGGAACTCTCTATTACTACGTATCCGAAAAAAAAAAACAGATCCCTAAATTCCTTATGTTACCGTTGATAAGTTAATTGCAACTTTTTTATGTTGGACATGTTAGCTTTAATTTTTAATTTCAATGATACAAATAACAATTCCATAAACATTAATTCATCCAAAAACTCTCATTTGTTAGGAATGGTTTAAAGAACTGCTGACATATGATAACAATTAATAAACTGATCATTAAAACACCTATTTGTTCAGGTATACAATTTATTTATTACAATCAGGAGAGAATCTATCAGCATTTTATTTTAATTGCCACTCTGGGTTGGGAATTATGGCAACCATGCAAAAAAAATTTTTTTATTCGAATCTAATCTTGAGAAATTTTATAGATAAATTCTACTATTCATAGCAATAACTATATTAATCCTTACGGTTTTAAAGCAAAAGGTTAAAACTACGAACTGGAATTTTAAGCAAATGGCATATATTTGCCTTCTATTCACCTAAGCCTGGAAAAGATTTTATACGGATTATTAGCTCGAATACTTAGGAATCAGGAAATAACACTTGCATATCTGAAAGAACAGGAATCTTTAAAGCTGACTTGCAATGAGAATTCAGCTTTTTAATAATAAATTTGTACCTAGCATGAAACATGTGAGTCTCAACATGGAAATATCATGGTAAGAAACATGGTAAGAAATATTTACTTGTATATGCAATAACATTGAACGTAAACGTTTAAAGGAAACGTTTCTTTAAATGTAAACGTTTAAAGAAAGAAATAATTTTTTTTTCTGCAAAAATATTTACTTATGTTTCCCTGTGATATGCTGTACAGTCATTAGGCGTTTTTGAAGCAGGAGACGACAAAAATGTCCAGTGCCCTCGGCGGGATTTGAACCTTGGACATGTCGAATGTGCTTCCAATTTTACCACGGAGGCATGCGAAAAGGAGGGAGAAACTACTTTACATACTCCCCCTTTTAAAGGACGAATGGGGATAAGGTGATCGCCAAATCCTGCTGATGACGTTTATCGTCCACCATCTTTTAGTACGGGCGCCACTGTAGATTCATTACTTAGAGTCATTATTATTTTTTTTTTTTTTTGAAGCAGGAGACAAAAAATTGTTCAGTGCCCTCGCCGGGACTCGAAGGACCTCTCGAATAGGCATCGGGTATGGTTCCAGTTAAGCAACGAAAGCATGCGGAAAGGAGAAACAAAATATCTTATAATGTACCAAAGCAGGAATTGAAAGTGTTACGAAATGTACTAGAAAAATTAGTTAAAATAAGGAAAATAATTAATATTAATAAATCGGCTTTTGTTCTTAACTAAAAATAATATATACACGTACTACCTCACGTAACTAAATCTTAACGTTTAATTAAAATTAAAACTCAGTTCAAAAAATATTTCAAATTTCAACACTTTCCCTGTATCTTTCTACATTTCATTTTTGAGCATAAAAATGAATAAAAGATATCAGAAAATTATTAAAAAATATGTTACAGTTTAATTAAATTAAAAAGAAATAGAATTATACAGACAGATGTAAACTATATGTCATTACAGTGTTTCAGAATTCACTTATTGATATAGACATTGGAAAAAGCTTTAGAAATTAGTAATGGAATATTATACAGCATTAAAAATATCTTCTGTAAACTACATTAATAGTATAAACGTCAATAATAGTCTTGCTGCAAAATGTTAATAGGAAGTATATATAAATTATTTTCTAAATGATTCTTTTTGTTATGCTAAAGTGAAGCGCATCCTTGGAATATGGAGGACAGGAAAGATCTTATGTCTGATGAACTGGCAGCAGCTTATTACTCTGTTAGGATATAAATTTAGGAAGAATGAAACATACCTCGTTATGAAGAGGTTTAAAAAATCTCGCTCTGCATCGAACGGGAGCTTTACTTAAAAGCAAAGAAACAGAAGTCATTATTCATCTGTAAATACATTAGCTTCATAACAAGGTACAACGCAAGAAAATACAAAGGGAAATAGTAATGAATCTGTCACTCCAGCTTTCCTTCTACTCTTAATAAGTCATTTTTATCCTCGCTATACAGATGTAACAATGCTCAATCATCACGCTATAGAATCAACATACTAATAAAAATTTATGAACTTCTTTTTTTCCTAATATATACTTATGCTATTTTGAATGTAAAATTTTAAAACTTTCGAAATATAAATATTTTATAATAAATCCACTCACTCAACAAATTGTATGCGTCTAAAAAATTTTAATTTTGAACGAAATCTTTGTGAAAAATTAAGTCAAAATAATAAATTTTTAATGGAAGCAATTACAGAATAATAAAATTATATTTCTTTATAAATTTTATCATATGAAATGTTTATTATATTTTTGCTGTATGTTTTGCTATGTTTTTTATTTTCATGTTTGATAAATGTCCGACAAACTGAAAAAGGAAAGCTTCAAACTACAAATATGGCTAATATAACAAACGTACTTTCCAGAATATCAGCTGGTATTGTAACATCTACAGTTTTACACGTTACAATATAGTTTACAATTACGGAAATTTAATGAAGTAGTTGTAATCAGAAAAACAATTTCAGGCAGTCAAAAATTTCCCATTATTATGAAAATTCAAATTGCTAAACTAACTAAAATCAAAGGTTCTCAAAGAAAAGAAAGGAAAGGGAAAAATAAGAGAGAGAATTAGTTCTACCAAGGGGGGAAAACATAATGCCTGCAAAAAGTGTCCATTTTTGAAAATACAAAGACCATTAACCTAGTTTTAACTCAGTAGTCTGGGAACTTCGGAAAAATTACTATTAAAAAACCATTATTCTAAAAATAATAAGAAAAAGAGATGGGTTAATGAAAAAACATTTTTAGTAAAATTGCTTTTAAATTGCACGACAGGTAGTAACTACTGAATGATTTATCGTTTTCAGGTAATAATCCTATCAATAAGTATAATGCGATTTATCTGTGGAATTATCGCATATTTATATGCAAATAGTTGCGTTTTACTTTCTAATCTAATCTGACCAGATATTAACCGTGACCGTGGTTGCATAAACCGATTTACACCGTATTAATTTAAAGTATGACTGTTATTTATAGTCAAAAGTCGCAATATATCGTCGTTTTTTTTTGAAAGAGAAGACATTTTTATTGTCTCTTCTGTTTTGCTGAAGAACTGAAAGCCTTTTCTGTCCCTATAGAAAGTAATAAGAGTGACTACTGTTTTAAATTTTAATGAAATAAAATTTTATAATTCTGAGAGGAAAATAAGAATGAATTGAATGTTATTGAGCTTCTGTGAAGTTTTAGTTTATGTTCTTGCGGCCATGACTATGAATGAAATAATAAGGAATATGCTGCTCTTTCGAAATTTATAGAAATTTATTATTAATTATAGAATAATAATATATATATTATTATTCTAATTAAATTATTAATTATAAATTTCTATAATTAATAATTTT
>KK117719.1:321447-392909 GCA_000611955.2 Stegodyphus mimosarum
TGGCAGCAGAAATTACATAACAAATGCGCATTAAGTGAATGGCAGGATTTTCTGTCTATACAAATAAACCTTGCCATTCTTCCGCGTCATTAGATGCAATTACAGATAGATGGGTACCATCTACAACGCCGATGACACCAGGAAATACAAACTTTCGATTGAATCTTAATTTGATTTTGTTTTGTTGATAACTATTTACTGTAAAATTTTATCCATTTGGTGAAAAATACTAGAACAAATAGAATCTGTAACTTCTTCAAAGACACCAACTGACATATTTCTGAGTCAGCCCTACATATCTGTCATTACCAATATATCTGTGATAACTTTCCAGAAGCATAAAAGTTTAAGTCACACAAAACAAATAAATAAAAAACTCTCTCTCTCTTTATATATAAGTGTATTATAAATATATTAACATATGCAGTGAAAGAAATTGCAGTATACATATTGCTATTTATACGCTTTTTAAATCGATACTACTCGCCGCCGAGGGGTAAAATCGCTGATCACTGGTAGTTAGGTCCCAGGTTCGAATTTTGCGAACTGGCTGGCTGCATGAGCATCATTACCAATGTATCTGTCATTAACCAACATATCTCTGGTAACTTCCAGAAGCGTAAAAGTTTAAAGCACACAAAACCTGTTTTATATAAATAAATAACTATATATATATTATTATGTAATTATTTATTTATTAAATAAATACATAACTATATTATATATATAACTGTATTATAAATATATTAACATATGCAGTGAAAGAAATTTCAGTACATATCCCTATTTATACCCTTTTAAATTGATTCCACTAACGACCGAGCGGCAAAATCACTGAACACTGGTAGTTCGGTCCGAAGCTCGAATCCCGCGAACAAGCTAGCTGCATGGGCGTTTTTGTGGTTTTCCACATGTGCAACATGTATATGACCTAGTTTCCCTTAGGAAGTCCTCCACGAAGGCAACACTCACCTTAGGCAGGTATCCCTCGAGGCTTTGCGGTAATTACATAAAACCCAAACCAAACACTTTTTAAATCTGAATATACTCAAAATTAATGTAATATCTAAAAGCAGACCCCATAAAAATCTGATTATTAATTATAAATCATGCATTAAAATATTTCCAAGAATTTAATTTAATTGAAAATTGTACAGGAATTTAACTTGAAATATACAGGAGAATCTAAAAACTACTGGATATCGACATTCATAATAGGTACCATTAAAATTATTTAAACAATTTTTTAACTCAAAGCAATTTAATATGAATGTTGAATTTAGGATGTGCATAACCTGAATATATACTGCATATTATTTAATGCATTAGATTTTTATGCACTACAAGTTAAAATAAAAGTGGAGGTTCCGGTAAAGTAGGGCCTCAATTTATTGATAAGGGTCCATGCTATATAGGCTTGGTAAGTCGAAATAATCCATTAAAAGAAGAATCGTCAACATCAAATGCGTTATTTCCATTGCGAAACACTCGAGTTTCCAAAAAGTATCCACGACCTTCGCCATCCTCAGTTTAGATCTAAAACGAAAGTCAGAAAGTTAAACGGCAGCTACTCAGCTGACGGAAATTTCCGACGAGTCGATCTCTGTAATGATCGAGACGATGACACCAGACTCGCTCTTTGTCGTTTCGATCGAAAAAAACGACCCGTTCTTCCATTTCGACGGTGTCCAGACTGGGGTCCAATACAATGATTTGCGTAATTCTATAATAACTTAGAGCAGGGATGAGCAAACGTTTTCGTTCGCGGACTAAAAATTGAAAAAAAAAAAAGTTTGGCGGAACAAGATAATTTTTTTTGTAATTTTAAAAACGATATACAAGTATTACAATTTAAATATGTTACTGAAATGAACGTAATTGCGATTTCGTTTTTAAAAGTTACTTATATTGAGGTTCGAAATGAGATGTACTAATTCTAAGGCTAAATGCTCATCTACCACTCTACTTGCGAAATAATTCTTTCTAAGGTTCATTGTTGAAAACACTTGTTCACATATATAAGATGAAACAAACATAGCACTCATTTCCTGGTCGTGAGATATTTAATTCTGGAAACTTACTTTCGATAATGATCCTATGTTCTTTGAAGACTGCTACAGCTTCATTGCAGATGAGACACACTGGTTTATCTTTTACAACTGTAAAAAAATATTTCCAGCTCCATTCATCATTAAAAGCACGGAATTCCAAATCAACTTTACGTTTTTAGTAGCCATTTTGGGGTTGAAATATTTTACGAATAACCCAAACAAGTAATAGCTACGCTTTACTTTTAACAATTTCACCACTATTCTTAATGCTGCTGTATGTTCGCAATCATACCCAACCAATAATATTAGAAATCGCGACAAAAGAAAAAGGCTGCTGGCTGGAGCTTAAAATGCGCAGTCTGTCAAATGTGAGGTCTGATTCACCTGTATTGGATTCCCATATGTCTTCTCCCCGAAAAAGAGGGAAAAAAAAAACATTGCATCATTTCCTATTTAGTTCCTTGGACTATTGGTCTCAATGCTATAACTATAGTATTTGTAATTTGCAGGTAGCTGTAATTTTGGCATTTGCAGATTGCTAGACTTGCTATAGCATTGCTATAATTTCCTATAGTAGTAGCGTAACTCGATAATTATAGCGTGTGTGAATCTCAATAACTATAGAATTTGTAGCGTTCGCACGGGGTGGAGAATTTTGGTATTTACGAAAGAGAACAGAACCATTCATTTAGCAAGAGAGAAAAATTCGGATTGGAAAAAGTGTCAAGAAACTTCATCTCCATGAATATTAATTCTAAAAAGTATTTGCAGTTATGAAGTTTTTCAGAATATGGTAGGGGATGTTATGAAAACTTTTTTCACACTGCGAACGAGGTTTCTTTGTAATTTTTTATGATCCTCGAAGAGCAATTAATTCTATTAGAAGAATATTCATTATGATTTAATATGGTAAATGCAAAATATTTCACACTTTTATGTAGACATGAGCAATTGATAGGTTCATGAAGCAAATTATAAAGCTAATAACAAAATTTGATTTACTCAAGATACAGCCATTAGAACATTTTACCCTCTATATTCGTTCCGTAAATTTGAAAAACGTCCAATTTGCAACTGGGCATTCTGCCGTTTTATTCTTCTACATTTAAATACAATGTTACTACAATTGGACAGTAACATTATACAAATGATTTACAACTTGTATGTGCAAAATTGTATTATAAGTGCATGTATTAAGGTGTTATGTAATACTTATCTTAATTCAGTTTTATTAGTATTTGATTTTAATTTGCTCCTTTGAAAGTAATTGTTGCAAGTTAATTTTTTTTAAGCTGTAATTGGTTAACTTTAAATTTAAGTTTGGTAGTGTTAATCTTTTTATCCTTTTTTAAGTGTAACTTGGTTAATCTTTAATTTTGTTTTTGAACTTAAAATTTAACTTAGTTTTAATTGTACTGTTTTGTTTAGTGCTGTTTAGATTTACCCTTAAGGTTATTTAACTTTTAAATTTTAAAGTTCTGTATTTGTCACACTAGTTTGGTGTGTAAAATTTAATAAGTTTCTGTTTAAAGTTTTTCCCCTCTTTCTGGTGAAGTTTATGAATTCATATTTTCTGACTGACTCTGGCGGTAAACTCGACTATGGTGTTGAAGAAACGTAAATTTTTTAGAAATGATTGCTCCTCCGAATAACTGCGTAATTATTATATTTTAACTGTAAAAACATTTTTGTATTTGATTGAATTGAGTTAGTCAAGTGCTAGATTTTGCAATTCATTTGCTTATAAATTGTTTAATTTTGATGAAAACTAATAGATTTATTTTTCGATAATTTGTTCGCGGGGGAATTTTCTTGTTCCTCAGAATTCTTATCTCGGGCAGACAGCATGCCGGAATTCTTTTGCCCAACGTTTCACACTTATGCGTTTTTTGCAATCTGGACACTTTCATCGGAGAGTTTGTCTGTGTGCATTTATTCTACGAGGGATTACTTACGTGGGTGAAACTTGTGGTCGTTAGACTTCTACCTATGTTGGAGTCACCTTGTTCGCGGCTAGCAGGAGGAATTTTGTTTACGTCGCGTCTCAGCGGAGGGGTTTTTGACCTCGTGCATTCGCCTTGAAGAGTGTATTTCAAGTTTCGGATATGTCTGCCAATTTCTGGTATCCGACGAAGACTTTTCTCACTTCCAGCCATTGCCTCCTAGATATATTTGAGAGCCACTGCTCCAGCCCACGTCTCACCTAGTAAGTTGCGAAACTTAGGCGACCTTCTTACATCACGCATCGCTAACACCCGGGGCCCACCAAATGAAGAAAAAGCGACTGTAGCGTTGTTCGGGAGATCGAGATCGAGTTCGAGACGAAACACAGCTGCGGAGAAGGAAGGTGGTGTCTAGAAGTAACAAGAAAAACACGCAACCGATTTTTGGATAGAGTAAAAATGGCCTATAGAATCATGGTAGGGCGGCAGCCCCCGGATGGAAACGACAGGATATAGCCGTCCACAGCGCATAAATGGGTGGAAAGCCTGGCCTCGGTCACCGATTCCTCGTCATGTAAAATTAACTTTACTAACGTATTTCGTTTTATTTTTATAGATACTAGCTTGTGTCTGAAACTAAGTTTTCAATGGTGGTATGATTTTCCTCCAATGGAAAAATGTCAGCAATAATTCTATGTTCCTTACTAATGAAATCTAAAGCTCAAGTAAAATAACGGGGCCCCCACATTTAGATGAAATAAAATAATTGGAAAGGTATGCTATCTCTCTCCACCTTATGTTGTGAACTACCACTGTTTGTAACAGTTTTAATGTTTAAATAAATGTTTGGGTTTACTTTACTAAACGTGTTTGTTTTAATTTTAATATTTAGAACACTGGACCTATTTAACTATTACAATAGGTTTTTACTCGTCTAATCACAACGCAACATTTATGCAGTTTGTTAAAGATACTATGCTACACCTATATTTTGCACTGGTATATCTTTACACCTTGTTCAGTGCATTATTTAGTATTGATATGCTTTTACACCTTAGACCTTGTTCAGTATATTATTTAGTATTGCTATGTTTTTACACCTTACATCTTGTTCAGTGCATTATTGTATGACATGATAACTGTAGCTATGTTCTTAAATTGTATGTACACTCATGGAACTCATAAGTACTTAAGAATGTTAAGTTCATTTATATTTAACAAAGGCAAATATTAAAGAAACAGAGAGTTTAGCTGTCTTTAAACACCCGATATACAACTAGAGAAAGAACAATCAGTTACTATTGATTATATTTTTATATGTGTATATTGCTTTCTGCTGATAACCTTATTAAAGACAAATTAAATGATAAAAATAAATAAAACTTGCACGACGAATAACGTGTATTATCGATTTGTATGTGATACCGATCTTTGACAAAACATGATCGAAAAGTGTTGTTTGTGTTGGAAATGCCTCAATGCTGTGCAAAATGCCGTATGATCAAAAAATATTTTGAGCAACCAAAGAAGGAGAATTTTATTTTTTTGACAACAGGCATATTTTGATGATGAGGATTATTACGGAACATTATATTTAAATGATTTTGGAAAATGACGCATGACATGACTGGCAGAAATAAACTGATTGCGATTCGTGTTTATCGAGAGATGGTGTCTTGTGACAGTGTGAGGAGAAGGACATTGGTTTTTCACGCTTAAATGCATGTAGAAAACTCATAACAATAGAAACAACATGTGGAGTTATGCGTAATCCTGAGCTTGTCTACGAGAAAAAATGAGCTACATGATAGACTTCTTGTATGCTAACCTGGGTCATTCCCTAACTCTTAACTGCAAAAATATATTATACGTTTCCCCAATCCGAGAAAAAATATAAGAACCAGATGTAATGAATCGTTTAGAATATTTTTTTTCAATGGCAAGGTACTTGACATGAACAATGTAACATATTAAAATGCATAAATAAAATACATTGTAGTGTTTTACGCTTGTATTCTATTAACTAAATGTTGAGGAACCTGGTGAACAGCTAAGCGAATATCGCTTAAGGTCCAAGAACACAAACATAAATTCAAGAAGGATTAATTACCCTTTATTTACTCAAAATAAAGATTTAATAGTTGGCCCCTTTCTCAGGGCGTACAGCAAAGCCTCCACTTGGGTTTAAACTCAAAATGTAAGAACTAACTCATGACTAACTAAAGAGATTGAGCAGCAGCTAACACAATTCTAAACTAGTTGGCCCGTAATATTAACTTAGCTAGCGAAGCTTTCAAAAGGCACATAATACCGCCGAGCGTAGTAACAGTTAGAGAAACGTAAAGGCAAACGCGCACTATTGAAAAAACCTAACTCTCTCTCGAACTCAGTGGAACTTTGACTTAAATACTACTCAACTTCTGATTTGCATGTAACGCGATTCTAAAAACTCATTCTGATAAGAAATTGTAAGCTGAAGCTGGAAGAGTCAGGAAAGTGTCATAAAATAAGTGTTATAAAACTAAAATATACCTTACAGACTAAGGCTTTCTACCTAAGGGGAGGGATGCCTTCGTGGAAGACATTCTAAGGGAACTGGCTGTATACACTAATACTATATATGTATGCTAACTTCTTTCGATAGTTCTGGGGAAAAAACGAAGGTTTTCAGATTTTATATTACGCCCAGACGTGTGTTTTTCCTTTCATTTACAGACACAGACACACACACATTTAGATAGTATTTTAACTAACATCTCATTGGGCTAAAAATATTTAAAAACAACGTATCTTTAGAATTTTCAATGGACAGTCTCACGCGCTAGAGATAAAATTGTTTTATTCCTTACAGTGTTGCCACTTCTCGCTTTAAAATTGTTGAGTTTTTTAAACAAAAATTCGTTAAAGTTTTATAAAACAGACAATACAACAAATTCCAAATTTCAAATTCGGGCTTCCACGTGCCCATGTTCGGATAGAGGACTATATTATTCGGAATTTGGTGACTCTAGGTACAGTTGTTTTTTCACAACGCGAGAAACATACATACATTTATGTAGATTCTTCATTATTTAGTTTCTTTAAGTAGAGTGATAATATTTGATGGCAACAATTCGTTTGGACATTTTGAAGTGATTCGACATAAAATGCCGTTTCGAGACTAATAGCCCTTCTGGGTTAAAAATTCTATACGAAACTGTGTCTGATAAGAGTAAACTATGGATAATATTAGCGTAGTACGTACCAGTTTGATAACGAGAGTGTGATGTAGACTTGTCATATCTATTAGTTAATGCTGTTTTTTTCTTCCATTTCTGTTTTTGTCCTGAGTACTTAACAAAGAAAACAAAATTCGTTCATGGTGACTAAAGACATTATCTCAATTCTCAAGAACTTGTGACTTCTTCAGGAGAGAATCTATTTGTAATTAAAGGACTAGGATAATTAAATGCACATATGAAAGGCAGGTAATCGATCTAGCATGTATCTCAAAATACGAAACAGAATTTACAACTAACATCAGGATACGCAGGTTATTAAACATAGCATCCATTCATATCAAACTGACATTTTTACTTGCGAGATGGAAACTAAAAATGTGTTGCTGGAAATTTGTCCTATCTTTGCTTCAGGAGACAACCTGTTCACGATATGCATGACAGAACGATGTGCTTTACCTTTGTATTATTTGAGTAAATGAGTTTGTTTACATGCTTGCTCTTCAGATTTTCCATCCTTTAAACGTAGACAGACTAAGAAGAAACATCCAGTTTTATTTAGTTACGTGAAAACCATTGCAGAGTTTTGGTACTTCAATAGAAAGATTCAGGGGCCGCACGAAACCTATAGTGGTTTTTAGGAGTTACGTGCTAACTTATGATTAAATGATTTGAAGTTTATTTCAAATTACACCGTAGGAAAATTCCGAAAGCAGAAGTTAGTAACAGCAAATTTGTCAATGGAAAGTAAGGCATGACTATAGTAGAAATATTTAGGCAAATCTGTATTATATTAAATAATTTGATTCTATGGTGACCCGCTTAAAAACACTGCTCGATCCATTTCGATATATTGTGATAGATGTAAATTATAGTAATTAACTAGGAAATTAAAAAGGAGTTATAATTTTTTAATGTCCTTGAGGATATGGTCTTTCTATTTATAGGGGGAAAACTAGATATATAGGCAAGATAGCTAGAAGCATAAACAACATCATTTAATCTCTTAATTGCTATCACTTAATAAGGTTTCGCTCGTTATTATGAACACATTTTCTAGGTCACTAAGTCAAGAACTTGATAGGATGCATCTTTTCTAGAGCAGTAGTTTCATATTACATGTTTAATGTTCGAACTCTGATAATTTTAAGTATAAGAATGTATACAGACATAAATGTTTATTTTTAAAAGCAAATATTTGAAAATAACTGAAGTTACAGATTGGATGCTCTGTTTCGCTTAAATTTTTGCTAAAGATGAACTGTAATTTTCATAACTCAGATACTGTCTGATGAAATCAAGTAACTGCTGATATCGTTCGCTCTGGAAAATTCCACGAAAATAATGTAAAGAAATTTTTGAAAGAATAAAGAATCTTCTGAGCAATCGGCAGATTGGTTTATCTAATAGGTTATAATTCTCGCCATTTCACAGCTACACATAATGTCGGTAAGTCTAACAGCAAAACTCTATAACTATGCCGCAGATTAATGACCTACGTGTCTGTTCCATGACAATAAAACGTGATTTATTTGTAAAGGCAAGTTATTCAAAAGCAATCTACTTCGGAAAAAATATAGAAGAATTTCTGAGGAAATTTCTCAAGGTATTAATATGACTTATAGAGAAACCATGAAAATGTTTATTTAGTTCACTTTACCGCTTAGAATGATATTTGAGAAGAAATTAAGAGTTCAGAGCTCGCATATGCAGCTGCTACGCCAAGCGCCCTAAAGATTTTGTGCGCTTCATTCGTATTTACAGAAATGATGTGATGATGGCAAAGGAGTTTATTTTAATAAAAGATTCTGTCTTCGGAAATCTAAGACTTTGTTAAATGAATCACTACTATAATTGCTCATTCAATTAATTAGGAAATTTAATAAATTAATAATTCTCTTTAATTATAGTCTAATATGACACTGGACTAGGGTATGCTATATGTTTGACGATTCATCCAAATAGGCATATTAGGTATCGCCGGGCATTACTAACTGCTAAGCTTCCCTCCCCCCCGAATGGAATTCCGAGGGAGAAACCCAGTGGGCGACCCGAGGATTTCACACCCTTCTTTATCTATGCTTATTTTAAGAAGCGATATTTAAGCGATAATAATACCAAATATGGTTTATGCACTTTGAATGAATTTGAACAGTTATTTTGAAATTTAAATTTCCAAATAAACTTTTACTGAGGATCAGTCACGGAGAATTTCTTTATTTTCATTTTTATTGAAAATGCCTAATAAATATTTATCTAAAAAATAATAAAAATCTGAAAGATTTCAGATTTTAATGGTCGCCCAAAAGTGCTTGTTAAGGCTTCTTACTCTCTCGCTGAGCTCGCAGTCTACCTAGTCTGCAGTCTTTTTTTGTGTGTGTCTTTTTAGCTTTATTATTAAGCATCATTTTCTTCTCACTTACCCCATACCGATAGCAAAATAGTTCAACAGCAAATAAAAGTACTTTACAAGCAACATAGCATTATACGTTTAGAACTCCCGATGCAGCGTTAAACGTGCAAATTTTTTTTTTTTTTTTCGTCTTTTCTCAGTTCATCATATCAGTATTAAGCGTTCTTACTAAGATGGCTTTGCATTTTTTTTCTTATTTTGTGTGTTTACTTTTATTTATTAAACATGACGTTCTTGGCGCTTACGCTACATAAAATTCGATCCAACAGCAAAATCTCAAAATATTTAAAAATAGCATATCTTTAGAATTTCCGATAAACAGTCTCATGCGCTGGAGATAAAAAAAAATGTTTCATGCCGTACAGTGTGCTGCCCTTGTCCGCATTGAAAAACGTAAAGTTTGTTAATTGAAAACTCACTAAAATTCCATAAAATGTGAAATAGATTATGAAACAAATTCGAAATTCGGGCTTCCATGTGCCCATGCTCAGCTGGAGGGCTACGTTATTCAAAATTTGACGGTTCTAGGTACCGTCGTTTTTTCAGTATACGAGAAACATACATACATTCATGCAGATTCTTCAGTATTTGATTTCTTTAAATATAATATGCCAGAAACGTCTTTAGTATCTGGGAATATCTTTAATCTGGGAATATTTTTAATCCATGTATATGGAATGAACACGTGAGATGAATGAATATTTCTTTTGAAAATTATTTTTAGCCCAGAAGGACTATTAATTTCACTTTGGCATTTTGCGTCGAAAGCTTTAAAAGTCTGAATCACTTTTTAAATTGTTGCCACCAAATATTATCGCCCTGTATCGTATTTAAAGAAATTAAATGATGAAGGATCTGCGTAAATGTATGTATGTTTCTCGTATTGTGATAAAACAATGGTACCTAGAGCCATGAAATTTTGTATACCGTAATCCTCCACCGAATCTGGGCATTTGGAAGCCCAAATTTGGAATTTGTTTTATTATCCATTTCATATTTTGTAAAGCATTTATGAGTTTTTGATTAAGAAGCTGACCGATTTCAAAGCGAGCAATGGCTACACTGTACGAAAAAAAAAACATTTTTATCTTCAGCGCGCGAGACTGTGTTTTGAAAATTCTAAAAATATGCCCTTTTAAAATTATTTTGTGATATTGCTGTTGAACTGTGTTTTATGGTTTAAGTTCGAAGAACAATATACGATCAACAGATTAGCAAGACTAACATCCTGGTGAAATGAAACAGCCATTTACAGTGCTTGAAATGTATTTTGATTACTTAACAGACCGTAATACAGTGTAAGATGAAAGATAACGATTATCAATTTTTGAGACCCAATCTCAGCCATTATCCAGCACCTTGAAATCTTAACCAGAATTGCAGGTTTTTAGAAAGCTCGCACTCCTATTTTCAGTAGCAGGAAGACTAGTTTATAGAAAACCATTTCCTAAGGCATTTAAAAAGTATTTACTAAAATTAATGACCTTTGAAAAGATCGTCGTAAAGTATTCAAACAAAAGTAACTATAAAATTTGAAAATTTGTTTTTGAAAACGCTGTTTGATAAATGAAAATAATTTCTTTCACGTGTTGAAGATACAAACAATGTCATGTTAACAGAATACTGACGTGTTGTTTCTGATGGCTTGACTTCTTTGCAAATCAACTTTAACCTGAAATATAGCTGAGCTATTGTTCGGAGACGTCCTCTTTCAAAACTCTTCGGGTACTTTTTTTTGGGCTGTTGTTGTTATTATTATTGAGAAAAAAATCAGCCAAATACAAAACACTGCTAGTAACTGTATCCATTGTTCTACATAATCGTGGGAAATACCTCGCACATCATGTTCGATTAAGCTTAAAACAAATCATAAGACAGAAAAGAAAGAAAGAAAAAAATGCCACAAAAATCAAATTCGAATACCCGCCATACCAGTCAGGAATGGTTACAATCCGTTAATTGGCCAGCATACCGTGACCGCGACTGCCAGTAAAAACTTTCGCTTGGACAGAACCCGAATCGGAGGCGGAAAAGTAAAACCAGAAATAAAAAATTCCGGTTCTCCTCACCTTGCTTTTCAGATAGAACTCGAAGACCTACATTTTAGAACAGAACAAAACAAGCAAAGTGATTTTATGCAAGTATTTTTTTTCTTCCCTGACTTTGCTTCCTAGAGAGTGAGATCTCGTTTTTAACGAGCAGACGATTTTCTTCTCTTGACAGGAACGTTGGAGTTGTGTTCTACTGTGGCTGCTCCCGATCATAGATCGGGTTAAAGGAAAATGGAGTTACTCCGGCTGGTGGTATTTGTAATCGTGCTTTGTGCAGTGATCGGAAACAGTGAGTGCAGCTTATATTTTATAGATTAATTAAAATTAGTTAATTATAGTTATGCATTCATTTTTTCAATCTTTGAATTTTAAAAATTTTCGGCAATTTAATTAAACATCGTATGAGAGGTTTTTATCAATTCGATTATATTCACAGTTTACAAAATCTTTATCATTTTTTTTTAAGTTTGTAAATTTTTCGCTAAAAGTGAATAATATGAGGTAAGAAATTACTGCATGATTAAGGTGCATCATGTTTTGAAATTCTAAAAATGGAAGAACACATTCGGTAAAATTTAATTATGCACTTGTTGGATAATCATTTGGATACTAGAATACATGTATACCTAACTCTTAGATTTTCGCTACTAAATCGATATCCATTATCCTCCATCTTGAATTACATATCCAATTAGCCCGGCTAATTGTCAGTTTTCAGAATTGTTGCCAGTCCACGCTGAGTAAGTCCTTTTATTTTTCTTTCAATTTACAGCAGTACACTTACTCAGCACTGCAAACAATTTAGCGGATTATGGCTAACTCTTAACAACTTTATTAATATTTATACCACTACAATCTGCTCCCGATTACCAGGGCGGATTAACCCGATCAATTTTTTAAAAAAATAATTTGTATGTTGTGGAATAGTGAAAAACTTTTTATTCCAAATAATCAGAATAAAACAAAATGATCTACAGAAAGTTCTAAAAGAAGAAAAAAATGTTGTAAATATTGTTGCTCATTGCCATTCGTAATTTAGTTTCTTCGTTTTCATTGATATTCTTCTATTATTTACAGAGCATTATTTTTGTTCTGAATATTGATTTGATTTACGTAATCAAATGAATTTATTCTTTTGATCAAGTTGCTTAAAAACGCAAGTTAATTGCTAAGAATATTTTTCGGTTAATTGTAATATGGATTTTTCCTCCTTCCTGTGTTTTTTTAATTGACTTTTGGTTTAATGTTTAACCGAGAGTTTCAGTTTGTACAGACATTAGTTTTATTTCGAAGCATCAGACATGAAAAATGAGCAACGCCTTCGCCGGGAATCGAACGACGGACCTCTCGATTACGCGACGAGCATGCAGACCACTACACCACGAAGGCACGCGAAGAAGGCGGGAGAAATACCTTATAAGTTAACCGTGGCAATCGTCTCCGGTATTATTCTGGTAAATCGACAGCTGAATAACTGTTTCTAACACATAATTTATTTGAATATTAAAATTGTCTATTTGCTAATTTTTTTCCTACTTGTATTATAAAATTTCAAAATTTTAATATTTTTTATTAACGTGTTTAAATAAATATGGCTCCTTTTTTCACAGATTATTAAATTGCTTATACATCTCACGTATTAATTATTTTGAGAATTGCAGCGATTGGTACAATGGTTAAATAAAACCATTTACTTATGTTTAGTCAGTTTCGAATTCCAAGTTAATGACTTCGGTCAATGCCGGCATAGGTGTTGTTGAGTAAAAAGAGAAATAAAAGTACCAGGTGTTGTAGAATTGCTACATAGAATTGCTTTCTATCAAAATTAGGGTAATGGGTGGAGTCTTATAAATTCAATCTGCCTGGCACAAACAGATACTTTGCTACCACCGCTCAGTAGTGAAAAATGCCGAACAGATGCTGTACCTATAAATTTACTAAATTCTGTTTTGTTTCTGAGATCCAGTTTTAAGAAACTTTTATTTTAATATCCTGAGATTTTTTTAATAGAAATTAATTAAATTTTGAGGCATCAAAAGTGGAATGCTTATAGCTGTCTTTGCTTACAAGAGCCCAAAGCGTTACACTTAGCTGTTTTAAGCTAGAAACAGAGTTGATTAATTATTTGTCATTGTATTGAAGCCCTCCAATAGTCTAAGCCGTATATAGGCGTTCAAACGCGTCTATTTCAAAACCGTTGAAGACGTATAAAGTCGTATGCCGACTATATGTGAATATTCAAATGTGCGTAAATCGTTAAGACAGGATATTGTAAAGAAATGTTCTGAAGTTAAGAATGCTTGTAGAGTTCATGTATAAACTAATAAAGGCTTTTTAGAATTATAATCTACAAATTATATCTTCTTCATTGAATTTTTTTCCACATTAGTCTTCACAGAATCTTTCGCCAGACTAGGAGAATTAACGAACTAAAGAACAAAAATCTTTATAATTTTCCCGTGAAAGCATGTTAATTAGCTAGCAAACTATTAAATTTACATAATTTTTAAATTATACTATAAATTTACTATAATTGCTTAAAATGTATGCTGAAAAAGTAGTAAGAGACTGCATTTCATTAAAATAAAAAAATTCTCTCCACCTGCTGAAAGAAATGCTTTAACTGGTGAATTTGGACTTTTATGACGCTCTTTTTTATCTTATCCATAACTGCGTCATATCTATACATAATCTATTATATTTCTCTAAATTACAAATTTTAGTTTTTGTAATATTTCTTTAATAAAATATATATTACCACCATGATTAATAGGATACATTATTATTTTCATTAGCCTCAAAATAAAGCTCAAAATAAATAAAATTATTAGCCTCAAAATGTGCTATTAGTCTCGAAACATGATTTTGCATTGTCTCATTTTAATGTATGATTTCACTTTTCATTCGAATCAGCTTCCATTCCGTAAAATATAAACTATTTATCTTTTAAATCTAATCTGACTATGATTGATTAACAAACTAAGCTATTTAAACGCAACAGATGCAGTTCTTAAGAATATTATTATTTTTAGATTTTTAATCTGATTGATTTAAATTACTATGCATTTAATTCGTGACATATTTAATTAAAAACCTTCAATATTTTTATAGAACTACGTTACATATTTTTTCACTTTTCAAATATACAGGAGAAATATAACATTACAGTGTTAGTCTAAATGTAAATTCATCTAGTATCCAGAATATTTAACTATACCACCTGGATTATTTCTATTAATAGTATCATCTGATAAATCATATTAAACTTTAAAGAGCCATTTTGGGTGACTGTTAAAATCTGAAACTTTTCAGACTTTTTATAGTTGTCTTTTTGTTTATTCTAGTTTAGTTTATTCAGCAGAGTAACGAAAATGGATATCGACTCTTTGAAAAGAGATATTTCATATTTTTCTTATGCCTGCTAGATTCAGAAAATTTATAATAATAAGCTGTGAGAGAACATTACAGAAAATTTATAATAATAAGCAAAGAGAGAACATTATAATAAAAGTAATGAGAGAACATTATTATACTTGAATTTTCTTCTTTAATAAAAAGAAAAAGAAAACCTATCTTTGTAAAATTCGTAGCTTAAGCTCTGTATTTTCATATTTTAAATACTATGTTCATTACCTTGTATTATCTAATTTGTTGCCACTGGTTTGCAATAATAACTGCGTAATATATTAAACAGTAAGTTGACTTTTTTGCTCATAGATCACAAATGAATTACTGAAAATTTTATGGAAAAAGAAAATTGCGACCGATTTGCTTCCATTTTAAGTGTAGTACGTATCCTCTTATAAAGGAAATAACAAATAAATCGAATATTTTGCATTACAAGTGCTATTGTGTTCGACAATCACGTGTAGTAAATTCTAAATGCAAGGTCTAATATTGATCTTAGGCATCTGTTAAAAGAGACAATGATCTCTTAATCTTCGAAATAGGTTACAAAAAATATTCCAAAGTAAATGAAATGGAACGAATTGAATAGTTATTCCAAAAACAAAATAGAAGTTTCCGCTGTCTTTATTTGTGAGTTACTTAATTTACTTTCAGATATGCCTTTCGCGTTCTAGAATTTCACTAATTTAACATAAAGATCACGGTCTTGAACTCGATGTATGCATTCGAGCAGACGATTATTGTGATGCTATTAAAGTATCACAATAATCTAAGAGCAAGTAGAACTCTCAGTAATTAACATCAAAATAAAGCCTTAGTTTTGAAGACTCTTATCTATTTATCTTCCTTTACCACGTTACACATAATTATTATTCCAACATTAAGCAGTTTAGATTTTTATTACGACCTTAAAAGCTAAACATTTCTGCTTAGAATAATAATTATTTGAAGTATGATAAAAAATGTAAATAAAGTTAACCTTTAACCTTTTTTTTCTGTCATGCATAATATATATGGCATTCATTATATACGTATTTATAAACGTGAAAAAACATTTGCCCTCAATTTTAGGAACTCAGTTCACGTTTCAAAATCTTATGCTGTCTTTTGAAAAATGCTTTGCTGCATACTGAGGAAATAAATCTCTTGATTCCTTCTAGAGGATTAGATTCTAGAGGATCTTTAGATTCTTCCTTGTCTTCAGAGTTCTGTCACTAAATAAGTATTTTATTTTCTCTAATATGCTTGGCAGTATGTTATAATGAAAAATAGACAACTTGCATCACCGCTAAGAAATATGTGAGGTGGGAGCGTCCGCCATTTGAAGAAGTAATATTTAAAGATTGTGTAACAAACGTCATTCTTGCAACTACTCTTTGGCGTATTGAATTATCAGTTAAACTGATTTATTCGTTTATAGTGTGATTTTATGAATGCATTATCAAGGGTGCCGCATATTTGTCGAAATGTTTGTAGAGTTCCTCACTCTTATTCTACCAAAGTAAATATCGAAGAACCTAGTGAACTGTTAAGTGAATTATTGCTTATTTCAAATAATAGAAATCGTAAACTCAAGACGGGTTAACTACTCTTTTATATTACTAAAAATAAGATGAACAGTCGGCCTCTTTCTTCGGGCTTACAGCAAAGCCTCCACTTGGGCTTAAAATAAAAATAAGAAATAAGAAATTACTATATCTAAGAGATTTAGATGAAGATAACACAAATCGAGCGTAGTTGGCCCTTAAATTTAAACTAGCCGGCGACTATTTAAAAGGCTCGTAATATACGGCCGAGCGTAACAACTTCTACAGACTTACGCCGAAGGCAAACAGGCGCTACTCGGGATTCCTTGCTCTCTCTCTCGAACTAAGTTGAACCTTCCTTTAATACTATTTCTTCCTCATTTGCATTCAACGCGATTCTAAAAACTCATTCTGGTAGGGAATTGTAAGTTGAAACAAGGAACGGTAGGAAAGGTTAACTAAATTAAAATATACCTTACATGTTTGTCACGAATGAAAACAACTATTATTGAGATCCATAAATCGCCGCCAAATTCAAGGTTGTTGTGTTACTAATTTTATAGTTATACAACTATTATTGTCTGTTTATCTTCATTATTAAATAATAAGGATACAATGTAGATACATTGTATGAATATTCCTTAGAATTATATAATAAATAATAAATAGAATGAATGTTTCTCGCATTGTGAGAAAAGCCGGAATGAAGAAACTAATGTAATTTTTATAAAAAACTTCCGCTATTTAAAAGCAGTATGTTGCCCCTGTCCTAAGAATAAGATATTTATGCTTCAAATTTAATCAGTATTATCAGCGATTTGAAAGAAATGTGTTGCCATTCGGCAAAATATAACTGATCAAATTTAATCTTTCAATTTTAATCAACAAACTCGGTGATTTAAAGGAAATGTGTTGCCACTGTCCGAAAGAAAATATTTTTATTTTCGACGTACAAGTGTGCTGTTCTTCGGCAAAGCGAAAGATTTTTTTAAAAATTTAATTTGCCTGTTAATCTGGTTTTTAAACTAAGCGATTTAAAAGCTTTAAACACGGTGCTTCATTAACAGGATTTCGGTTCAGTTGACGATGAATGGAGACACTTGCTCTTGTATTGTGCCACATCCATCATTAACTAGATTTATTTTAATTTTGAATAATAATAACCAAATTATTTACATTTTTCCTATTACAATACATAAATTAAATGTGTACATTTTGATACGTATTTACAGGAAAGAAGAATAAAAAAGTAAAATTAAAATAAAGTTCAGATGCATTAAAGTTAATAAAGTCTACAGTTTGGGGTGCATAAAATTCGATTAAACGTTCATAAAAACGATCATACAAAAAAATAATCTCTTAATTACGATTTTACACCTTATATTTGTAAAACAGTTACTATGTGTGATCTTATAAATAAAATAATGAAATTTTAGAAGAAGTAAATATGCTACTACTATATTCATATTTTTAAGCGAGATGGGAAATAGCTTTTCCCAAATGCAGAAATTCGATTCATAATTTTACGAATTTTAAGAAGACGATGAATAATAAATAACAAAGAACATTTTGAAAGAAATTACATTAGTTGCAGAAGATTTAATATGATATTGTTTCATTAAGGAGCATTCTATTATATAATGATTTGGAGATCTTATGTCCCCACAGACATAGTGATCAGTAATAGTAAATCCACGTATATAGTAAAAACGTTACTAACTGGACTCGAGAAATTACACTAACTAGACTCTTTAATAATTTATACAATTTTTTTCGTTTTTATAATAACTATTAAAGGCTAATTTATATCAATAAAATGAGTTAGTGTTATCTATAAATAGATAAGAATATTATCTTCAGAACCATTTTACTTTCATGATACAACATATAAGTTATATAAGCTCCACTAGGCTTTAAAACATAAACATCTCCAAAGAATATGATTTCTGTTACGACTCCATTTCAATACGTTTAGGAATCTAATGCTTAATTTAATTTAAATCTTAAATGCAATTATCTAAACCTTTAACCTTAATCAAGACTTTGAATTTTGCTTTTTTTACCTTAAGTCGCCAAACGAATTAAGATAAAAGCAGAAAGGTTATTCAAGGACTTCAAATTAATTAACTTGGAACAGTACATTCACCTAACGTCACCGAAGGACAAAAATGTGATAGGAATCTTAAAACTTAATTGAACTTAATTAGTTCAAGGTCTAGAAACAATTTTTGATGTAAAAATAACTCGTCAACTCCATCTGCAACTAGTATTGCAGATTTCTTCGAATTCAGGTGTGAAATTTTACTTCCATTCATGGCGTATTGTGTTCTTTTATCATTTTTATTCCTTACATCGCTCGTAAGCTTGAATCTTCTAATGGCCGTGATGCTTAATCTTGACTGTGCATGAATATCTTCCAGGCATTTTTAGTTTCCTATGATTAATGATTTACCTTAACCACTACTAAACAATTCATTTTGGAGGTCGATCCTTGTGCTTATTTTCATTGCTTATAGGTTTGATGAATGAGACGTGAATAGTAGTGTGGAGAGAGATGTTTAGATCTAAATCTGTGACGAAAGAAAGTGCAATCCAAAGAAGTGACAAATTAAAATGCGTTCTCAATAAAGTCATTCTAAACATACTCTATTCTAAGTACGAAGAACAATGACGCTGTCAGACGAATTCGAAAAGTTAAATTATAGTTCTTGAAATTTAACATTCATCAAAATCTATTAAAACTTTTAATTCAAATCTTGCACTTTTATGAAGCGTTTAAAAACTTAGTATATAATTTCTATTTTTTTTAACCTTTGTCTTGTCGAATAAATGGCGCTGTAGTTCCTGTTTCCGTTTTAAGTGTTTATTAGTCCAAAGGGGCTGTGTCCCTGAAGGACTATTGTTTTCGTTTCGGCATTTTGCATCGGAAACATTAAATGTCGGTTCACTTTTCAAACTGTTGCCAGCAAATAGTGCAGACCTGCATTATATTTAAAGAAATTAAATAATGAAGAATGTGCATAAATTTATGTATGCTTCTCGAATTGTGATTAAACGACAGTGCCTAGAGACATCGAATTTTGCATGACGTAATCTTACTGCGAATATGGGCATCTGGAAGCCCAAATTTGAAATTTGGAATTTGTTTTATTATCGATTTCCTATTTTGTAAAACTTTAACGAATTTTTGGTTAACAAACTCAAGGACTTCAAAGCGAGCAATGGCAACGTTGTACAGAAGAAGCATTTTTATCTCCAGCGCGTGAGACTGCGTATTGGAAACTTTAAAGATATGCTCAATTTAAAATTATTTTGCGATATTGCTCTTGAACTGAATTTTATGGTTTAGGCGAGAAGAACATGATATTTAATAAATAAAGATGACACACAAAACGTTAAAAAAACTCCCGTTTGGGCGTAATGTAAAATTCGAAAGCTTTCAGATTTTTTTTTTAAATTTTATTTTCCGGATTTTGTGTCCTGTCCAGAAACAAAATATTGCTATTTTAGGAATATATTAGCGCCTCTTGTAAAATCTGTCCAGTGAAAAACATTCTTAGTTGCGTCTTTAAGTTCTTTCTTTACTTTCTTCAATAAACAAGTACGCAGACTCTTCGTGTCGTTTATTTCTTGATGAAGAAATATTATACTTTTTGTATTTTGCTATTTGACTTTTAATTTGAAACACAGATTTTAGATTCTTTATTCAACTAAAATATTTAAGATGTTGGAATGTAATCTACATATTAGGATTATAATTATATTTCTCTTTAATATTCCAGTTTTTATATTTTTTAATTTAGAAGTTTTTTTTTCACTTTCTGATGAACATGTGTTATACGCCTTCAAGACGTATATTCTATGGGAACAAAATCAATCTAAGGTCGCATTTTGTGTACCAAAAACGTTTAACTTATTTTATATAATAACGGGGTTTGATAAATTAAAATAGCTTTCAGTGATTTTTAAATTTATGGGATTTTGAGCAAAATCCAGTTGTTATTGTCATTTTGCCGTATTTACTACTTATATGATTGTAGTATTTAGGCTAAAAAGACTACTTTTAACTGACTAAAAAATAATATTACAAATCTAAACGCAGCTGTCGAAATTCTAAACACGTACATAATTAATAAGAATGGTGTACATAAATAATAAGAATGTAATCTACAATTGTATGTGTTTATTCTGAAGACAAAAAAAATTAATTCAGTTTTACAGTTCTGGGAAAGCTGTTGAGTTTCATAATGTAATGCTATTGGATATTTATAAATCTTCATCATACTCCATCCTTGCGTTAAATAAAACAATATGGAATTCCATATCACAAAATAAAAATTAAATATACAACGACTCAAAAAGGTATTGGGGCATTAGAAACTCAAATATTAAATGGTAAAAATTCAACGTTTTTTCTAAAATTAAATATTTTTCATTGCTTTCTATGTCTAAATACCCCTTAAATTTGTTGCGAGAGATAATATTAAAAAACACTAATGAATAATTGAGGTATTTCAAATGCCTTATCTTTAAAAATGAAATTAAGAAGAAAAACAGTATTGGAGCATAGCGGTACAAATGTTACAAACAGCTAATTCTAGCAGACTTTCCTAGTGAAATACCTGGAAAAGGATTTTAAACCTGAAAAAGGCTTAAGATCTACTTTGTTAGCAAGAGCCGAGGAAATTTAGATTTATTTTTATGCGAGCAAACTTACAATTTTTCATTGAAATCTTGAAAAATCCAAGAAAAAAGGAACTTAGCTATTGAGTTTAAATTAAAATCTACCGTTCAGTTTAAATTCTGAAATAGTGTAAAACAAATTTGCCTGAAAACAAATCACGAACAACGAATCCAAGGCATTCAATGAACACGAAGAAAAGTGGATCGTTAGAAATACGATTTATAATTATAAGACCACTGGTGTTAGAATGACTTTAAATGCTCAGCTCATATTTAGCAAATATAATAATGCAGAAAGTGTTAGACAAACCTTGAGGAAATATAACTTTTCTAGCCGAATAGCCAGAAAAGTCCATTTCTCAGCAAAGCGAATCGTAAAGCATGATTATAATTCATCAAGACCTATATCAAAAAGTTTCAGAAATTTTGGAATTCGGTTAATAAAAGTAAATTTAATAGTTTGAAGTTATCAAAATCAAATGGCGTGGTGAAAATAACTTCAGGCGAAGAATCTTAGTCCTTCAATGAAACATAGTGAAGGTAGCCATATGGTCTTGCACTATATATGATAGCTTGCGGCATTTAAATTCTACATTTTTGTGATGACAAAATTGATAATTTTATACATTTGAATGTTGTAAAACAAATTTTGAAATACAGCACATAAAAATGGATATTTTGCCGCATTAAAACTTTATCAAGATGGTAATCCGAAACATACTATTCACATTTGCAAACTGTGGACTTTATATATCATGTAACAAAAACACTCGTGTCTAATCCAGATTTCAATCCTACTGAGCATATTTGAGATTATTTGCAAGACAAAACTTAAAAAGTCAAAATTTTGTTAGTTGAAAAATCAAATTTTATTGATTGATTAGTTTTTTCAATTTTATTATTTCTCTCATTTTTAAAGTTCTTATGTTTGATCCTTCTTTTATTTTCGGCGTAACTGAAAAATTTATTGAATAAAAATGAAACTAAAAACATAAAAAAAAATCTGAAAGTTTTTAGATTTTATATTACGTCCAAAGGGACTTTTTTAACGTTTCGGGTGCTTTATTAAATATCATATTCTTCGCAATTGAACCATAAAATTTAATTCAATAGCAATATCGGAAAACAATTTTAAAATGAGTATATCTTTAGAATTTCCGATACACAGTCTCGCGTGCAGGAGATAAAAATGTTTTTTCCCCCGTACAATGTTGCCATTGCTCGCTTTGAAATCGTTGAGTTTCTTAATCAAAAATTCGTTAAAGTGTTACAAAATATGAAACAGATAATAAAAAATTTCAAATTAGGGTTTCCAGATGCCCATATTCGGTAGAGGATTACGTTATTTAAACTTTAGTGGCTCTACGTACCGTTGTTTTATCACATTGCGAGACACATACATGAAGATTCTTCATAACTTAATTTCTTTAAATCTAACACAGCGCTCTAACATTTAGTGGCAACAATTTGAAAAGTGAACCGACATTTATAGTGAACCAATGCAACATGCCAAAACAAAATTAATATCAATTCTGGGCTAACGCCCTTTGGGCGAAAAAGATAGTCGCAGAAAACATACCCATCTGCCTATCTCTATTATTAAATAATGAAGAATCTTTATGTATGCATGTTAAAATGTGTATATGTATGTTTCTAGGGATTGTGAAAAACAGCGGCACCTAAAACCACTAAAGTCTGAATGCACGCACCTTCCACCCGAATACATGCACCTCGAAACCTGAACTTTGAATTACGTATTTTTTTTTTTTACTTATTTTATGTCTGCGAATTTAAAATGAAAGAAATGAATGAGTAACAAATGCAGCGATTTAAAAGCAATGTGTTTGCCACTCGGTAAGACATAAGACATTTGTAGTCCAGTTTTAGTTAGAAAGCCTATCGATTTAAAAAGAAAATAATATATTGCCAACCCGTACTGCGTATATATATATATATTTCAAATATTACATCCTTTATATATATTTCAAATTTAACGGACAAATTGAGAGATTTTAAAAAATGCGTGATTTACAGACTAATAATAAATCGGAATTTGTAAAACAATTTAACAAGATAAGATATTTTGCTTAACTGTTTTAGGAAAATATTTCTTCAAAGATATTCCTTACAAAGAATATAAATTTAAACATTAGGTTTTTAAATCAACCTTTATTGTGTCATTATTCTAATTTTACTACTAACCTGAAAATAAATATTACAATCCTTAGTGCAATGTAGAACAGAAGAATAAGGACAAAAATTAAATACACCACAGTAAAAAAATGAGGCAGTTTTTATCACGGAATGTGAAATGTAACATAAAATTGCGTCCCTAATTCAAATGATTACAAAATCCTATTTTCTATCAATTTTTTCAAACTGAAATCCTTCAACGGCAATTCTACACATTTTGCTTTCCAAGATGAACAAATTTGAGGAAGCTAATGAAAAGAATATATGAACTACTGTGAGGAAGTCGTTAAATTCAATCATTTCCAACATAAATTTTAAGCACAATTGCTTACTTGTCACGAAACTCCTTTCATCTGCATTAAAATGACAGTAAAGGCACTTCAACCGTTACCTCCAACTCTTTCGCTCATTGCATATTAGCTATATTGAAGTAGTTGATCAACTTCTTTTTTATCAGCCATCTGTGTCGGCCAGTTATAATCAGTAATGATATAATATGCTTGGTTAGTTGATTTTAACTATGGCACGGCATTAAACTGGCTCCGATACACGTTACACATGGGGAAATCCACGAAAGCATTCATGCAGCCATCCCCGTTCGCCAAGTTTCGAACCTCGAACAAAACTACCAGTATTCAGCAAATTTACCGCTTGACCGCTGGTGGACCTTCTTGTTCCTTTTGTTTGTATTCTTATGTATTCGAAGAAAAATAAATATTCTTGCTTGTTCATAATCATATTTTATGGCAGTAATCACTCTTTCAAATAATTAAGATCGTGCTTGGTTTCACTGGAGTTCCGTCAAATGCATTGTACATAATTTAAAATTTAAGTAGGTGCTGGAAAATGCAATATGTTTCAATAAATTTATGTTTGGGTATCAAATTGTTTAACAACAAAACTGCGGAGTGAAGTACTTATGTTTATTTTCGTATTAAAACTGTCATTGAGTAATTTATTACTAAATATTTCTAAAAAGTAGTTTGAAGCAATTCAATCCTCAATTTAAATTTTTAATTTACTTGTTACTTTCTGTAGTTTCTGTGATGTTTTGCGATTTCGTAATTTTGTTTAACTTTATTTTGAAATTTTTTTTTGTTCCTCACAGCTACTTGCATTTTTTGGTTTTTAAAAAGGGAAACATTCAGTTAGAATTTAAAATTTTGTTTTTACAAGGTTAGCTGTTTGTGAAATCAGCTGCCTAAAACAGTTATCATAAAATCAATACATATATAATCATTTTAATGCGTCCAATTAATTTCAATAGATCCAGGTAGTATAATTTCACAAAATTTATAATGATTTCAAAAATAAACTAAAACTGATATTTTTTTCACTAATTTAATCAATCGATCCAGTCAGCAATTCTAGATTTTAGCTGCAAAATAAGTATATAGTTAACTGTATTGAATACTGTAGCTCTTTTAAAACTTCTTTAACATGCCAATTACTTTTAATTGTGCTCCGAAAAGGCTTGGAATGAATAAGAAAGTTTTCAGGGATAGGTGCAAAAAAGCATCGTATTGTTTAATAATTTAATACGGAATGTGAAATGTAGACCAGCTAAGTGCTTTTCTTAACTATCTTTATATTATTTTTCAGTATGTTTTGGTAATACTCAAATGTACGATATTTAATTTTATTTTGCATTTGTTTTTATTGAAGAATTTGATGAAAGGGAGCGCAATAGTCGTTCTGTAGATATATATATGTATCATCAAGACCACTCAAACTCAGCACAACCAGATACCTCGCTTGGAATACATAAAAAAATTGTCCAGTCAGTTACACCTATATGACCCATAGTTTTCGAGATAAATGCGAACGAAAGGTATGACGTCATGCCCGGTACAAGGAAAAAAACTTTATTGGAAACATGGATATGAATTTGCGTATGTTTACATAGTAGAATATTCAAAATGTCCGCCCAGCCTATGGAGGCTTGCTCATGCGCATTGTGGAATGACGTCAAACCGTCGTTTGAATCGTACTTAAAAGGCTGTATCGAGTAGCTACGCGTGATGATTCTAGCATGATTGAAAATGTATTCGTTCGTAAATATTGCAACAGGTCCTTTATCTTCGGTCAGTGTAATACGAAATGCTAAGGCGTATACCCATCTCTATCCATCAAGCCGTCCTTCCGATGCTAAAGTCATCCGTATGTTAGAAGACAGACTGAGAAATATTGGAAGCTTCTACCCGACACACAGTCTCTGCAATGCTGGTGGAAGAACGTACGACGAACTCACGCCGCCGGGAACAAACAAATGGAAGACACTTCCGAGTTGAGCAAAAGTACACTAGCCATGAAGCTGAATGAGAGTGGCAGTACTGTGCTCAGGCTATTACGGTCTGAGGATCTACATTAGGGGGTTTTCTTTTCCCAAAGACTTTTCCTATGATTTTGCTTATGTCCCGAATCTCAGTGATGTAAAAGATATGTATGCCAAATTTAAAACAAAATTGGACAAAATTTAAGGTTTGCAATACAGATCTCTTTTATCTTAGACTGGTGAAACTTCTAATATTGAATTGCTTTGTACTAACAGGCTTCTGATATATTTCTCAAAAATTGCTCAGTAAATGGTAGCTGCCATTCACCGAGCTCAGGCGATCAATGGAAGTAAAATTGCAAAGCATATCGAAGAGTCATTCTTTGAAAATCCTCCTCATTTGATATTGTATTAGGATAGTAAATTACATTCCTCAGTTGCCCGTGGGAGTGTCAAAACTTTGGAAGACAGAGTTGCAATTCTAGTGGCTAGCAAAGATTTTCAGCATTTATTTGGTGTACCTGTTGATCTGAAAGGCACTGGTGAGCAGATAGTTGAAGTAGTTCTTCGAGAAGTGCACCGATTTGGGCTATATGGAAATATTATTGTATGTTTTTTGTACTAAGCATCTAATACAGGACTGATCATAGGGGCATGTACCAGAACTGAAAGAGAATTCGGATGAACCTCATGGTGGTTGGCTTGCCGTCATCACACCCATGAACTAATATTGAAAGGACTGTTGTGGTATACCATCAAATGGTCTTGACATCCAGATTTTCCGGAAGCTCCAAAATCTGTGGGCTTCATTTGATAAGAAGTCACATGAGAATGCTGGATGAAGAAAGTCTCGTTCAATGCTTTCTAGAAAAAGAACGAGAGATAATGATTAACTGCATCCAAAATATCCTAAAAGACGAAAGACATCCAAGAGAAGACTACAAAGAATTATTACAACTCTCAGTCCTGAACTTTGGGGGTTGGTCTCAAAATGACTTCTGTTTCAGGATTCCAGTGGCTCTGCATTAAGCAAGGTGGATAATAAAGGCAATATATGCCCTTAAATTTGTCCTCTTCTCTAAACAATTGAATATTCCTCAGCGAGAATTAAAAGGAATAAAAAAGGTTGCTCATTTTGTCAGCCTCATAATATGTTCGCTCGAGACAATTGTAAGTCGATGATTTGGATATACTACAGTTTTTTAGCGCTTACCCAGATGCATACGTTAAAAAAGTGCGTTCACAGTTGCTAAGGATTGGCTTTTTTGGATGAATCAGGCTGATAAGAAAATTATGACTAAAAGTTTATAAACCAATATAGTTTATATATAGTTTATAAAAGTTTATAAACAAACCTGCAAACAGAAAGGAAGTGAAATCATTAGAGGGTACAAACTTAATTTTTGAAGGAAAAGATTTGAGCCATTTTGTTAGAAATAAATCAAAGACGTTCTTGGAATTGTTTAGGATCTACGACGTGATAGAATATTGCAGTTATTCTCTAAGAAGCAATATGAACGCTCTGGTCAATGATATCACAGAAAGGGGAATTGCTCTGATAAAAACGTTTAACGAATCGGTCAGAGACGAACAAAAACAGTTCTTGTTGAGGTTAGTTGAACATCATACTGAAAAATTTTCACTAAGCGAACAAAAGAAGGGATTGCATTGTTCAAAGCTGATTAAAGTTATGCACAGTCTGCCTGTCATACTACCTATTAATCTTAGTGCTTAGTTTTAATATTTTAAGTTTGTGATTTCTAATTTTCCCAATAAAAGTAATTAACATTGAAAAATCTCATTTTTTGCCCACTTTGACAAAACTGATAAAAATATGCAATCTCTAAATATTATCTAATCTTCTTGAAATTTGGCAGATATATCTTTTACATCGTTGAGACTCGGGGAGTAAGCAAAGTCTGCAAAATGTTTATATTTTATTTTTTTGCCTTACAAAACGAAACACCCTAGGCTATACCCATTTCGCTAAAACACCGTGCAATGTTTATATCCACATGACTTTCAGCGACGCATCGACTTTTGCAAATGACTATTGCAACAACATGAAGCCGATATTGCTTTTATTGAACATATTTTGTAGTCGGATGAAGTATGCTTTACACATGATAGTGTTTTCACTATTCACAACAGCCATGTGCGGTCAGAGTCTTGTCCTCAAGCAATCCGTCCGCAAGGACATCAGGTCTGCTGGTCTGCAAATGTGTGGGCCGGCGTAGTTGGTAGCCGCGTGATTGGACCATATCTACTGCCTGAACGGTTCCAGAGGCATTCATATTTGATATTTCTCAGAGATGTACTAACGGATTTCCTAGGTGAGATACAATTTGCAACAATACATAGCCTACGGTTCCAGCATGATAGAGCCCTGGCATATTTTAGCGCTCTTGTACATGACTGTCTGCATGAGGAATAGTCGCTGAATTAGATGTGGGGTTCCAGTTTTATGGCCGCTACGATCTCCAAATCTGACATCTTTTGATTTCTTTCTATGGTGCCTTGTGAAAGAATGGGTCTGTTGAGACCTAGTTGCTACAGGAACTGATTTAGTTGCTCGTCCTCATGCTGCATGTATTTTGATGCAGGCGACGCTGCTGCAACGTGTGTAGTCAGCCATTCCACGGCGCGTGGATGTATGCCTCGATATAATCGGTAAACATTTTGAGCATCCTTCTGTATTAACATAAGCAGATACCCATGTTCATGTTTCCAATAAAGTTTCTTTTTTCTTGCACCGTATGTAACGTCATACTCTTTTTTCGAATTTATCTCGAAAACTGTGGCTCTTAGAGGTACAGCTCTTTGGGCCCTTTTTATGTATTCAAAGCGAGAAATCCGGCTGTGCAGAGTTTTGGAGGTCTGGATGCGACACTTGTGTATTATTACTGTAATAAAATTCTTTTTCTTTCTACCTATACAAAGAAGCTTGGCGAAACTTTCTCACAGAACCTCAATTTAAAAAAAAAGAAAGAAAGAAAGAAAACCCTGAAGGAGGAGTTTAAAGCTATACTATAACATTGACGACAAAACATTATGAATACTGAAGAATTTACGTACGAATTATTAGTATGAGTCTAGCTAGCCAAGGCGACAGCATCTAAGTTCTTTAGATTACAATATAATACCTTTAAGAAAGATTTGCCTTTTAAAAAATATAGAAGTTTATGAAAAATTATTTTGCAACAGTTTGCCGTATTTAGAAAAATTTTTGATAAATTAAAAAAGAAAGAATTCCATGAGCAAAAAAAAAAAAAAAAAAAAAAAAAAAAAAAAAATCTGACAGCATTCAAATTTTAAATTCGCAGCAGAAGACTAGTTAAGCTTTTTTATGCTCTCGGTGAGCCTCGTAGGTTACTAGCCTCCTAACGCAAATTTTTTTTTTTTTAGTTTTACTACTCAGCATCTCTTTCTTCGCACATATGCCATTTAAAATTCAAGAACAAAATCGCAAAATATTAAAAAGAAGTATACCTTTAGAATTATCGATAGAGTGTTAGGGGTTGCTACAAATTTTTTTACATTCGCTATATTATTTCTTTGAAAAATAGCCTCTCGCGCGGCCAACTGCCTAGAAGAGTTATCATAAGAAGAAAAAAGTATGTAATGGTTTTAATGGGTCCAGCTAGCGTCATTTCAGAATATTAAACATTGCCAATTTATTTGTATTTTTATTTAAATCAATCAGATTAAAAAGTAGAAATAATATTTTTAAGAACTGCGTTTATTGCTTTAGAGTCACTCGGTTTGCTAATCAGTAACTGACAGATTAAATTTGAAAGTTAAACAAATTATGCTTTATTGAATGGCAACACGTAGATGCGTGAGCATAATAAGTATTCTATTTGTGGCAGTGGCAAACGTTGCTTTCAAATAGCCATATTTGTCGATTAAAATTGATAGATTAAAACAGAAAAATTTTTGATAAATTTAAAAAAAAATTCTTAAAGGAAAGAAAGAAAATCTGAAAGCATTCGGATTTTAAGATCACAGCAGAGGACTTGTTACGGTTTTTTACGCTCTCGCTGAGCATCGCAGGTTACCAGCTTTGTAACACATTACGCTTACATTTGCTTACTCCTGCTTACATTTTACCAAATGGCAAGTGTATAGTCATAGTGTATAGTGGGAGCATAGTGTCATCATCCTTTTCAAAGATTAATCCTACCTGTTGCACTCTTGACACATAAGGATGTAATTTATTCACGTGAAACTCCCTCGTACTTCCATTTTCCAAGCGAACTAAAGCGGAATGTGGTCTTGTTAGCTTTGCGATGGTGGCTGGTCCTTGCCAGGTATTTAGCAATTTATGTGATGATGATGGAACCAAGACTAACACTTGATCTTCTATTTCGAATGTATTCTCACGTGAGCTACTACTCTCACTATGAGCGTAATCACTCTGTTTCTTATTTGCGTTATCATGCTATAGAGTGACAACTTCGTAGTTTATCTTGTAAATAATCTAAATAGGATTCGATTGTACGAGAAGCTATGATTGGTATAGCTCTCTTAACAGTCCAAAAGTTCTCACTCCATGTTAAAGGTCCTCTTGGAAGATGACCATATACCAATTTGGTATGGAGAAATACCAGTGGTGCTGTGAGGAACTTCACGAATACGCAAATAACGCGAATAACAAATACGGAAGATGCAAATCCCAATCAAGGCAATGGCCTTCAATGTTTTTATTCAGCATTTCTTTCAGTGTCCTATTCCATCGTTCTACTGCACCCATACTTTCTGGGATGACCTGGCGTAGAAAACCTCGGACATCTCGAAAACATCTAAAAGGCCTTCGTTAGCTGTGAGATAAAATTAGGTCAGCGCAGATTATTTTGGGAAAACCTGTTTGGGTAAAAATTTTCATGAGAACATCACAAGTCGTTTTTGCTTGTATGTTTCGTACTGGCACGGCTTCTGCCCACTGTGTACACAAATCTACGGCAGAAATAATAAATTTATCTCCTACGCGAGGGTGGTTCTAATAGACCAATATAGTCTACACGCCATATTTCAAGTGGGTTCTGAGGTCTTACAATTGGATGAATAGGAATTCTATTTCTGTAGGTAACCGTTCTTCGTAACTGACACTGCCTGCAGGTCTCACAGTATTTTTTTACATCACTTTTAATCGTTGACCAGTAAAAAGAATATTTGATGCGTTGTTTGGTCTTCTGTTCACCTAAGTGGCCTGCTAATGGAACATCGGTTGCTATTTCCAAAACGTATTCTCGTTTACATAAGGGTAACACTACTTGTTTCACTCTTTCTCCACAAATCACTTCAGAATGCAATAGAAGTTCGCCCTCTAAAGTATATGAGTTTTGATTATTCTCGGCTAAAGACCAAAGATTTCTCAATGATTCATCTTCCCGTTGCAACTTTATGAACGATTTACTGCTCTCAGTATATATCTCACACGTCACTTCTTGAACAGTGTTACCTCCATGCCTTGCACGGTCTCACTTAAATTTATATTTTTAGACAATATTTGATACGTGGTGCTACATATCAACATATCACTCACTATTTTTAGACACTACGCAAGTTATCGGTACCTCGTCATGACAGCCATCATTGATTATCATAGGAATCACTCTTAACGTTGCAGTTTCAACTTCCCCAAATGCAGAAATGATTTTAAATTTTCCCTCTGCATCATCACAGTCGTCAGGAATCAAGTCACTCCGAATCACAGATATTTGAGCACCGGAATCGACTACTCCTTGAAAGCTTATCTTTCTACACTTTATTTCTACCCTCTTTAATTTATCGAATTCGATAACATTCGTTTCAGCCAAAGGTAACACTGGAACAGTAAATACGGGCAGAAAGTAACCCTACATCATTTTCTTTACTCGTGTTTGTAGTTTGTACCACTCCTCCTGGTAACTTTTCTACCTTAGATTTGGTATGTTGTTCCTTATGGGACGGACAGGCTTTTGAAAAGTGCGTTTCTGCACCATAGACAAAGAATTTAGGTTTTGAAATGAATTTCGGTTTTGTATTAATTGGAATGTCCCTTCCAATTTGTGATTTTTGTGGATTATATGTATTGCCATTCTGATATGAAGGATGTTGCTGATTTGGCCTTTGCTGTTTCAGATTTGAAGAGCCTACTATACTTCGATTGAATCCACAGCCTTCCTGATTCGAAGGTTTACTGGCCCAGTTGCCATGTCGGACATTCTCCTTTATTTACTACAAGAAGCATATCTCTTATCATTCTCTCTCATATTCTAGTATTCATCTAACCGATCGGTTAAATCGGATAAGACTACGATTTTATCCCAATCGTCTATAAAATGACGCTATACTTCCCTCGATACTCTGCCTTTTATTTGATTCGATATCATAAGTTTCTTTAATTGTTCAAAAGTCGTAATTTTTAAACCTATAATCCATTTTTCGAAATAGCTCTCTATTTCAAGTGAAAAATCCTTCCACGTTTTATCATGTGATTTCTGATGATGAAAAAAAGTTTTGACGAAATTTTTCAGAACTTTAATCTTTTAAGGAGAAGATCTTTTACATGTTTGTAGTCCTCAGCTTTACCGACAGGTTCACGTGCTATTAATTGTGTTATTTCATAAGGCAATAAGCTTAAGAGCTGTGAAACCCAGTTTATTTCTTTTATGTGAGCTCTACTAGACTGCCTTTCAAATGAAGTTAAATAAAGGCTTATGTCACCCTCTTTTGGATCGAATTTTTGTATTAACTTCCGAAGCTCATAACGCGATCTCATGTTCTCATCAAACAGTCCGAAACTAATCGTAACTTCTGCACTCTTACTACCTGTTTCTATCCGTAATTTCTCAAGTTCGAATTCCATTTTCCTTGCTGCTTCGTCTAAAGCTTCTTTTTCGATTCTTTCGTTTTTAATGGTGTTTAATAATTCCATTACAAAATTCTCTTCATACTCCTTGCTATTTATAATTAACTTTTTTAAGCCTACCACTTTATATTCCGGAAGTAGCTTCTCCCAAGTTCCTCAGATAAGATTTTTAAATCTTCCTTTTTAGCTTTACCCAGGAAAGCTATTCTTAACACTTTATAACGAGTATCTTATAACGTAAAGTTTTCTTACTGATAACGAAAATTATAATCACTGACTGAACGTTAAGTGTGTGTAGCGTTTTACCAACTGATAATAAAACACAATCAGATACTAAAATACATTTAAACGTTTTACCTTTAACTTTTCTTATCTACTGTCTTAAAAAAATGGTATCCTTTACAATGCTGCTATCTTTACAAACCTTTCAGTTAATATTTCAATTTTACCATGACAATATTTCATTTATACAATTAAAGCATTCTTAATAAAGTACTAATACTATAATCGTCAATAATTCTAAATAATAAATGGCAAACTTAAGCAATGCTTCAAATTATCCAAATTATTCAATCTGTTTTCCCATTTATTTATTACTTACTTACATTTATTTAAACTTAAGCAATGCTCCAAATTATCCAAATTATTCAATCTGTTTTCACATTTATTTATTATTTATCCACACAAATAAAAAAATAACTCGTACATTTACACACTTGTACATTTTACTTCAGAAGAGACCACTGTAAAACATTCTCAGAAGTAATAAGAATAATTAGATTATTTTAATTAATCTCAGAAATAATCAGAAGTAACACCTATAATTTATCACAATTTTAATGAACACAGTGGCTAACTTTAACAATATTTCAAACCATTCGTTTAGAACGTTGTCAACGCTAATACTTGCACCTTATTAGAACTTATTAGACTTTCTGAGCACTAGAGTAGCTGAGATTCCTGTTCATTTTGCCACTAAATGATCTGTCATGAGCTGAAACGCGGTAATGTTGCTCGTCCTTTGGGCCGAAAGTGTTAAATAACGGTCTCCCGTTAATGTTTTAATTCTTGGTCTACCTAGAAAATGTCTTCTAGACTCAGAACCCTCGGATTCAAACTGATTCGTAGCCGAATTACCACACTACGACTGACATTGAGACGTCTAGCAGCATCAGCTTGTGACATCCCCATTTCCATCCTCAACGAATCGGGCAAACGACTTCTTCTGGACATCGATAGACTCTCCTGCATATTGACTACATGTGTTCGAAATGCCACTGCTTTTCCATAATTCGGGAACATATTATACCTACATATACATACTTATATACAGTTACATGCTTACATACAGCATACACTTACATGCAGTTACATTATTTAATTGCAGATAATTAATGATAGTAGTCATCTTGGAGGAACTTACGTAAAGACGAAAAATGCAGTGAACATTTTTTAGGAGTTGCCTTTCTAAGACGACCACCTCTGAAGGGGACCAACATTTCTAACTAATGTAATAAACAACATATAAATAAGCATCGGTACTAAACATCAGCTTTCTAAGATTGCCACGCTCACAAAAGAGCAAAATCGATCGTCTTAGAAAGTATGTCTGGTCGCCTTAGAGAAAGTTAACTGTTCTTTACATTGTATAAAAATCTTTAGTTCGTCAATTTTCAGCGTTTTCAAAAGCGTTAAAAATTGCCGTTAAGGCTCTGTAAAATAAAAAAAAAATTTTTTTTTGCTAACAGCAAATGTATATTTGGCCTTAATAATTGGATAGATATGTTTAATGTGTAATATTCGATATGTAAAATCAATTTGTTTACGCAATGTAACTATCTCAGTAAGTCACAGTGGCCTAAATATTTATTCAATGATATAATTTTCTGATGTGTAAGCACCATATCATGATTAATCCGAGACTTGTTTGTCCAACTTTGGTTGCTGTGAAAACCATTGTAAGAAACTAAATAAATATTTATTATTTATGAGAAATATTGCATTAACAACTGCGCGAATTACATAACTTTATTATGTCACTGAATTCCTTAGGGAAGTCACTTCCGAGTTCATAAGGTGAGACAATTAGAGCACGGTTCGGAAATATTTTTGTATCAATCTCGATTGTTCAGTAGATAAAAATAAGACGCTCAAATGAATTCCTAGAACGTCGGGGTTTTTTTTTTTCCATTGCTTGATATGCATCTTAAAATAAAAGAGCTCATTTTTAGTGAAAAAATAAATGTGAAATCTCTTGCGAAACAATTCACAAAAAGATTTTCTTTAGTGTAATGTGTACAAGGCTTTGCTAGTGAACCGTAAGCAGAGTGTAGAACGAAAAATGAAGAAAAATATCGAAACAATTATTCTTCGCATTTATTCATTAAACCTTTATCAAACAAGGAAGAGAATAATCGCCTCGGATTCACCTTTTTATCATTTTATTTATTTGAAAGAATCCAAACTATAAAACATTCGTTTCAATGAAATTTTGGACAAAAAGATTCACAAGGAAGAGAAGATTAAATTTTATCATTGTAAAATATTCATTACACAATGAGAAGGCTAAATGAAATACGAATTATATTTTTACATTCTTACCAGACCCGTGCCTCCGTATTTTTTCACCTGAGGTAGAAAGGTAAGTGTGCGCGTCTGTATACAATGCAAGATTATTTATTTACCTATTTGGGGGCGGGGAAGAAAAAATAAATAATACTAAATGATGTTTGAAAACATAACATTATACAAACACGCGAACATATACATATAATCATACATATAGAACAAATTAACTATATATATTTTATGCTCATTAAAAGTAACTCTTTCAAGTGAAAATACAATAACTCTTAGAATAACTATATTTAATTATAACTTTGTATATTCCACAAAGTGAAACATATGTAATGATTAGCAATTTTGAAATGGGAAACATTAAAAATATGCTTTTCGAAAAATGGAAAATAATATTAAGTAATATATTAAAGCATCTGCTCCAAAATTTATGACATAAACGTTTCAAGCCTATTTATAATTTTAATTGTTCTTGCTTTTAAAGAAGCAAATCATCGCTAATTTTTTTCAAACTCTATTTGATTACTCAACTCCTGTTCTACAGAGAGAATACCCATGTTTGAAAGTTTTTCTTGACTTAGTGAAGATCTCATATATTTCTGTATTATTTTAGGTTTGCTAAAGCTTCTTTCGCCACTAGCTACATTTACTGGCAACGTTAAAATTTCTTAACGTTGCTTCCAAACTCGGATAGGACTGAACTAAATTATAATCGTGAATTATTTTTTAAGTTCTAAGCTTGTAGTTGCTTTTGTTTCCGGAATTATTGAACATGTCGAACACTTCTTTAATTTCTATAAAAATATAATTTTCTGAAAACTACAATTTATACTAATTGATTCCTCACAATTTCATTTATTAATTTTTCATTCTGATGATATATTCATCTCTAAAGCTGATGTTAACACAAAATTCTTTTAATATTCACTGATGTATTCCAAAATTAAAAGTTTAAAAATCATAAGTTTTAAAAATTAATTTCTGAATTTTTGATCGAATAGCTAATTTGGCGCCCCTTCTATTTGTTCACCTGAGGCAAGTGCCTCACCTGCCTCACCCTCGTCCCGGCTCTGATTCTTATCTATAATATTAATCGTATTATAAGACAAAATAGGAGTTATGTCATGATATTCTTAGCACGAAATTTCACAGCTGTTTCTCACAGTAATTTTTAAATAATGTAAAACAAAAATAATATTACGAACTTTATTATTTATTAAAGTTAAAATTTCCATGTATTTCTTAATATTTACTATAAAGGCAGCCTGTGTGGGTATAAAAAACAGCCATCACAAGAAAGAAACTATATTGCTACTAATATTTATTACTTTCAAATCGCTTAGTTTTTTAATCAACCGCAGTCAAATTAAATAGCTCACGCTTCGAAAAATGTCAACGAAATGGCGCGTGAAAAATAAAAAAGATTTTGTATCCGGCAGTGGCAGCGAATTTTAAGTCCCTCAACTATTTGACTGAATTTGAAAGATATCTTATACTTTATTGAGTGGCAACGTATCTCCTTTAAACTGCCGAGTTATCTTATTAAATTTGAAACATAAATACGTTACGTTATTACAAAATGGCAGGGCAGTATTTTTAAATCTCTAAGTTTGCTAATAAAAAATTCATTAAATTCACACAAAAGTGAAGTAAATGAAAAAAATTCGAAATTAAAAATTTGATCTTCGAGGTGCACGTGTTCGGGAGAAGAAGTATTTGTGTTTAAAATTTGGTGGCTCTGCGTTGCTCCGTTTTTTCACACTTCGAGTACATAAGGTAAGGACTTGCTGAGTTCGGACTTGCGGAACGTGATTTCGTTTTACGCGGTATCTTAATTGTATGCATTTGATTCGTTCAGCACTAGAATTTCATTCTTACGCAGTTCGACGTTCATACATCAACACTGACAATTAGTTCCAGACAGAAGTTATCAGCAATTTGAAAGAATTTTCGTCGATTGAAAATGAAGCCAAAGAAATCGTATAAAAAGCAATTGGCAACAAAGGTGTTTCAGATATGGAAGAAGAAATAGTCAAAGAATCAATAGGAAAATGACAACTGAAGTATTGGATCACATTATTATATCAGCCGATAGGGAAAGTAGTGATAATGAAGACGTTAAAGCGCTTTTAACTTTATCGAAATTAAATGAATTGTTAAAAATGACACATGAACTGCCTATTTTGTAAACAGACTTCATGAGAAGCAAAGAAAAACTCCGCACTTACCAGTCTTACCACGAAGTTTTTAAAGGATTGCGTCAGTTATTATCCCAAGCAAAAATCAGCAGCTTTAAAATCTACTATGCACACAACATATATGCATGCATGTATGTATGTATGTATGTATGTATGTATGTATGTATGTATGTATGTGCGTATGTATACATCATGTACTTCTTCAGTAACGAAAATAATTTTCAATTAACATACGTTTTTCCCTTCTAATGTATTCATGCCGTAACCCGCCTTTTCAGCAAGGGTTGTTGCATAACTATACACTCATACATACATATATACATATTTTTCATTGTTTAATATTAAAAACAGCTAGTTATTATCGATAATTCAAATTGACACATAACAAAAAAATGTCTCGGTGGCCTTAGAAAGAAATTTTTTTAATTCTGGAAAAACATCAAACTACTTCGAATTTCTGTTTTTTTTATGTCTTGAAGATGCGTTCGTTATTAAAGATATTTTCACTAACTGGCTTTTGAAGACTCAAATATGTGGTAGAAATCCTTTCTCCATGCAGTTAATGCATGCTGTAAAACTGAATAACATGTTTTTTTAATATGTTATTTATGTCATTGATTAAAAAAAGATATTCTCTTTTTACCTTTGCATGAAAAGTAACAAAGACAGAGATTTTGATTAACATTCATATAAACTCATAAAATCTGCAGAAACGTATTAAAAAATTTCATTGTGTAAAGTTACTGTTTAAAAAATAATAATAAATGAGTTTTATTTATCATCGTTTACATACTCTACTAATAAGAAGTATTCACTTTCTATCAGATAAATAATAAATCAAATTACTATAATGATTATTTCACTGACTAATTGATTTTAAAATCTTTTTCTTACTTTTCGAAGATATTTCACCAAGATGAAGCGTGTCCACGAAAATATAAATGCAGTTCTTATTTTTATGCACTTTTTTTTAAACTTTGCTCTAATTCATATCAAATTGGGTTTTCTAAAAGTATGCCTGAAGCGACTTTTTATTGCGCATGACTGGAAAATTGTCACCGTAAAGCTCCGTAGCGATGTTGGAAAAACGAAATACTTTATTGTGTTAGATCTTTTATGGATTCAAATAGTGCGTAACAATATCGTCTGCAGAGTTCATGATGCGTAATTATCGTTATTTGGAAGAATTCGTTCTGCACGTGTGAGATGTGGTATATAATAGATTCAATTTATGAATAAAATTCGAGGACAAATATTACTTTGTTCCTCAAAAAACATTTTTACAGCTTTCCATGTATACATCATAAGAGCTATTCTGAGTTGTTAATTTGGCCTTTTCGATATAAGATTCGTGTTTCTTGGTATAAAACTAATCCGAAAAGGAAAAATTAACAAGTCTTCGCTGATCATAGATGAAAAATTTAATCATAATTTCGACTTTCGGTCTGCAAAAATTATCCAGAAAGCTTCTTCATCAGTTAACTAGATTTTCTTGAAGTTTTTCACATCTATAGCGATTTATCTTGTTTAGTTAATGACTTTATTTCCAATCAAGTTTTTCTAACACTTTTCATATTCTATTAACTCAATTTTTCAATTTCGTTACCAATTCTGCCGACAGATGGCGCTACGTTTTCGTTCGTTTTACTATTGTTGGATATCAATACAACCGTTGCTTTCCCATTGTTGTAGATTTCTTTACTCTTGATGAAGAGGGAGCTGTACCTATTTACCTACGAAATTGAATAGAATCTTGGATAAAATTTATGCCAAACACAAGGCTATTGCTTTGCTTAAATTTAGGAAGAACGATTCTGCTTTACTACCCGAAAGTGCAATTCTGCTGAAGTAAGATTTTTGTTAGGTGCTCAGTGCTATTAAATTTGTCTCAAAAGCGCAAAAGAAAAATATTGAAGTCTTTTTCGAAAACTGTTGAAAAATATGTATCAAACAAAAGTAATATGAAGTTAAAAGTATTATTTATCATTAATAAATTTAAAAACGTATACGGAAATATATTCTTTTCCAGTGGTACGTTTCTGCAGCCGGTGTATAAGTTAACAAACTTTGTAATTAATACTATTCTCAGATTTCAAAATAAGTGTGCATTTTCACCCTTTATAAAAAAAACCGTAGGATACTTTATAAAAAAACTGAAGGATTTGAAGAAAATATCAACATTTAAAGAACTCATGCTGATATTTTAGAGCTTCTCGTGACCAATTCAATATTCTCATTAATTTGCAATATTTTAAGCCTCGATATTTAAGTGCACGAATATTTTATTCAAAAACAAAAATGAAATGTAATTAGTCTTAATATTGTTCTATTGGAAAATGTGCTCAAAAGTATTTATTAATTGCTCTCACTATTATTCGATATGCAAAACTGTTCATAAAAATTATCTGATGTAATTATAACTTTAATTATTGGAGTAAATCGCGTTTATTATTTCAAGGTGATTTTATTTTCTTAAATATTCTCTGAACGTGCGGGGCAGCGACCGCTTATAGGACTTCGTAAAGTTAACCAACATTCATTAATGGAGATTAATGATGTTTTTGTCAGTGAATTTGTTTAGTTGATTACGGCAAAGCATACTAAGGTTATTTGCCTGAAGAAACAGATGCCTTCATGGAGGACTTTTTAAGGGGAACTGACTGGCATATATTTTTATCAGTGAAAAATGTCAAGAAAGAAGGTTTTAAACTTCTGGCAGATGATATTGGCGAAGTAGTACCAATATCTGCAAAAAAACCTCCGACTTAAAAAATATTATTCTAAATAGTAATGAGTAAGAAAGTGACTGAGATTCTGTTAAAAAAATTTTGGAAAATATTGTTGAAGATAGAACCAAAAAAGTTTGAGTCAGAGAAAAAGAAACAAGAGCAGGAATTTAAGTTAAATAAAACAATGAAGCGAAATTACCGAGAATACAAACTCAAGCTCAAAGTATAATTTCTCTGCCAGTTTTACAAACTAGCAGTTCAAAGAAACCGTTTGCCTAAATTTTAGTTCAAACAGTTTGGCAATATCTTAAAGAACGGTTAGAATAAACTTTCAGAGCCAGGTTGAACATATTGATACAGATGGCGGTATCGCTCTTGAAAACATATTCCAATACTTACTGCAAGCAATAATTCCAGAAAAACCGAGGTAGTTTAAAGTTTCCTTAACAACCGGGACGAATTATGCAATAGCTGTAGATAGTTTAAAGGGTTATTTCGAAAGACAGAACATTTCGGTGCGAGTATGGAAGCTGTTGAAATTAATATCTTTTTACAATCAAATAAAATATTATCACTGATATTTCCTTGCGACAAACTTAAAACTTACTTGAAAGCTCTGGAAACGATGGAAATTACAACGGACAAATGTGCATCTATTCTTTATCCACCTTTGGAATAATGCTTTGACGAGGATTTTTAAGTCATTGCTTGGAACAGAAACTTTGTAAACCATGCACCTGAACTACTTGATGTCATTTCTCAAGGAACGAAGTATCAAAAAAGGAAAGAAAATCTTTGGCAACGTCGGGTTTTAGTTCAACCAAAAGTAAAGATATGAAGATATCCAGAAAAAAAAAGTATAATTTGAAACCGCAAAAAGGCAAAATTCCTATGGCATCCATGTTGCTGAATCCACTAAAGAACTTGAAAGAGTGAAACCAAGATGCATATTTTGTGAAGGCAAGCATGTTATTGCTGATTCTTTTAATGCTAAAAAACTGATGCTAGAGGAAATGTAGAAGATAGTAAAGAATAAGGAATGCTGTTTTGCGTGCCTTGTTGCTGGCCATTGAGTTAGAAAGTGTAGTACGTTTTTAAAATGTGTCATTTGCAGTAAAATACAAGTTCCCTCGATCTGTGATCAACCATAAACCTGCTACAAACCTAATCAGAAGAAGGAAGAAAAAATTTCTCCTGGAAAAGATGTTAACTTACCAAATACAAGTTTAAATCCAAAAACACGCTTTTACTTTTTTAAAGCCAGCCTTGTCTCTGGAGATAAAGAGACAACAGTTCGTGTGGTACGTGACATTGGCTCCCAAAGATCGTATATTTTAATACGATCACCTTGAAATTTTAATAGATCACCTTGAATATTTTAATAGATATTGTAGAAGTGATGAAATATCTTATGTGTCTTCGAGAAATGACTGCACAATATTCATACCAAGGGAGTCTTACCAAGGAAGATAAGCATAACTGTTACAAAATAAAGTTAAATTAACTAAATGGTACAATTACTTACAATTTTGGAATCTTGGATCAAGTTATTATGTGTGCAAGTGTACTGGCAATAAGTAAAGGCCCTTGGTTGATGGAACTGGAAGACTTGGGTGTTGTTTTACCTGATACTCACCACTCTTCTGAAACCTATTCAAGTCCTCATTGGAGCAGATATTATTGGTAGACTTTTTATTATAGGCGGAAGAAAAATATTATTCTCAGGTTTAGTTGCAGTCGAAACTCATCTCGCATGGACATTAATGGGCAAAGTCCCACAAGTGAAATACTATTAAAAAAACTTGACAATAACTGTAACATCACTGTTTGTGAAGGAAATGGACGCTGGAGATTCGAATTCGTTAGAATCAAGGATCTCATGGAAAATAAATCAAAAATGGATATAGGCCTAAAAACTATGGAAAACTTCTTGGAAACAATGAAAATTAATTGAGACAATCGTTATGAAGTTTGTTTGCCATGGACAAATAGTTCTTTTTTGCCGCACAACTTTTGCCTCGCCCAGAAAAGACTTGAGAGCTAGAAAACTTGTCCAGCTGTTTGTATGATAAGTATGAAAACTTTTTTTTTTGAATGTGTTGGATGAAGGAATCACTAAGGAGGTACCTCCAAATGAAGTGATTTTGTATGGAAACTACTTAACTCATCGACCTCTCGCAAAAGAAACCAGCAGTTCAACCCCATTCGACCAGTATTTGATGCCTCAGCAAAGTTGGAAAACCAGCCTTCCTTAAACCTGTGTCTGCAATGTGGGCCATATGTCTGCCAGTGTGAGCTAATACATAATCCAGACATTTAGTACATTAATTCTATAATTAGAATTATTCGATACGCTTTCATACATTGTTCTCTTTAATAAGAAAGGTATACATTTTGTTTTATACAACTTTCAGTTTGATTTGCGTATTTTGAATAAAAGTTTCTAATGGCCCTCTTTCATTATTTTTCCAAAATAGCTTTGTATTTTTAAGGAATGCAAGCCTTTTAAATTCTTTCACGTTCTTTTGTCATTCTACAGAATGCCTAGGTATTATATTTAATGCTTGGGAAAAGTTTATAATAATTGTCATTTTTCAGATTTTACCTAAAATCGCCCAGCTTTCTATAAAAAATGTCTAGGTATTCTATAGAATGTCGGCGGTTCATACATTGCTGGTAACATGTAAAACTATAAAAAATATTCTAATATGATGCGGATTAAAAATAATCGTAAAAAGTAAACATAGGAGCAGAGTTATTCAAAAACGAGCACCAAATTTTATTGTGAAAACGATGTTGACGATCATACGCCGAAGAAGGGGGGATATTTTTAACAAGTTTTGCTAAAACCTCATTGCAATGACCTACGCTCTCTGAGTAATAAAAGTACAAACATTTTATTTACAAACATTTCACATTCGAACATATAATCGGGTTGTAAACAATACATCTCCTTGTTTGATTATTTGCACATAATTGATGCTACAGTATTTTAACTTCCAATTTAAACTATAATATTTTTTTACTTCCTTCGTACAGCAAAATAAGTTTTTCTAATGAAATTTTACATCTCTTTGCTCTGTTTTTCTACATTCTTATTGCAATGAGAAGCTTCTCCCAAGATAAAAGACTTGATAATTGAATAATTATTTCCTTTTCCTGACAAATGTTATTAACTAATTATTTCCACACCAGATGGCGACAGGAAACATTTAAATTAAAATATCAAACGTTAAAAGTTTAATTAGACTTCTCCCTCCCTTCTCAATAGAGCAAGAAAAATTACGGCTTTCATCAAAGTTTTAGCTGAAAAAGTATTTCAAAATTTATAAAAGCGTAGAACAGTTTTCGAAAGTGACCTGAAAAGAAACTGCGTAAATATTGAACGGCTCGCATATCTTCTTGCGAATGTCGTCTGTCCACACTTTTTTATCATTGCAATATGAAAAAGATTCGATTTTTAAGAAGGAACGGAAATCTGCGAAGGAAAGTGCCAAACCCTTCAGGTCAATGATCGTAATTTGTTACAAGGCAGTCGAGCAGGACATTTTCCTAATGAATTTTATTTATTTATTTATTCACTCTTAATGTAAAATTGCCCGCTGTACCAGTTGATTTCCCGTACAATATTTATGTCATAAAGAACTCACTTTATGTGTATTAAGACATGTTCATGTGTGCAATGAATTGAGAATTATCATTTTAATTAAATATTAAGAAAATTTTTAATTACTTAATTTAAGCTTATTTCTGTTTAATTTTATTGACACATGATTTACCAAATATTGACAAAAATAGTGTAAGAATTATGTTAAAAAATGCGGCTTTCTTACAATTATGTAGAATTTAAAATAATTGTGACAGTATTTTAAAGAAATGTTTTAAAATACTTCTCATGTATTCTTACAGATAGATTAGCTCACTATTTCATAATTACTTCTTCTTATTTGGCTAAATAATTAGAGTATTTGATCAGGTATTTAACTATCAACAAAAAGTTTTTAAAATTTCATTTTATTTCGGCATTTGCATCTTCGAATGCTTAACTATACAGATATATTTTTCATGCTTAAAACGATACATTTCATTCAAAATAGAAACATTTCATTCAGACAAGAAAACATTTCACTCAAATAAGAAAACATTTCATTCAAATAAAGCGAGAAACTGTTTAGCGAGAACCACTGCTTAGCGAGAAATTTCTCGCTAAACAGTGGCTCTCAACTTTTTTTGCTCTGTACACCCCTTTCATCATTATTAGAAGATTACCCTGTCCTTCCCAAAATTGAAAAATGGATACAAACATTTATTTCAATTCATATTATTTTCTAGCGTGTTTTATTATAAATTAAACAACAAATGGTAAATAGCAAAACTTGAATAGTAAAAACAGTTTTTTATACTTATAAACTAAACTAAATATTTAACAACTAATTAAAAGACTGACTGCATCCCCAATGAACTTATGAAATTTTCCCCAGGAGGGAATTCCCCACTGTTTGAGATTCCCTACGCTAGAAAAACCAGCTTGGCTCATACAGCTATCAAGAAAAATTGTTTGACGCGTTTTAATCATATAAAGGGAAAAATTCAAAATTTTTAATGCAGCTAGTGAATTCGTAACTGCATACGCATCTTACATATATTATTTTCTAACTTTACGAAATTTGAAGTCTACCACTGTTAACACTATGATAAAAAAACCTTTAAAAAAAAAATTCTTACTTTTCTTTTTAATATATATAATATTTTGAATTACTTTGAAAATTCGTCATCCATCGATTTCAAAGAAAAAATTTCAGAATTTTAGCTTAAGCCATTAACTGATCTGATACCAAATTTAATGGGGATTTGAAATAATGACAGAAATATTATACGGAAAATTTAAATTCAGAGCTTTCTGAATGTATTCCCCCCCCCCAATTAAAAGCTTGAAATGTTTGCCCACACAATTGAAATGGAACAAAAATGGTTACGTTAATTTCATTGATCATCTAAAAATGTGCCAGTATTTTCCTAAAATATTAAAATGGTTAAATTACAATTGATTTCTCTTCCTCGAAATTACGCATTCTTTTCTTCATATTTAAATAAGTACGTAAATACTCAATGTTTTCTTTTGACGTTGAAAAGGTGCATTACATAACGACAAACACGTAGCAAAATTTCACAAAGTGCTGCAATTATTGCGCAACTTGTATTCATACGCAATCTGCACGAGGTAAATCAATAAATGGTGATAGTTTCTGTAACTCTTTATAGATGGCGCTGCTGCTCTCTACTTGCAGAAAACCTTTCGATCCTTTGAACCTTTCGAAAGTTCAGCTGATGCAATTGGAGTTGCTTATTGCGTGTTTTTCTTCCGGTTTTTATTATCATTTTATTATGGTCCGCTTTTGTGTGAGAACAACGTTCGTAATTTTACCGTGTACCTTTATTTTAAACATTCCAAAGGGCTTTTTAACCATAAGGATTTACTTAGAATTTTCCACCACCAAGATATATTAAATTGTACTAGAAATAACTCAAAGTCATATAAATTGAACACTCAGTGATCCTTCTGTAATATTGACTATTCTTAATTCCAGTTAATTTGGTCTTCTGTGAAAGTGATTGTCTTAGAAAGATAATCGCCGCGTTCTCTGATTATTATCTACAGCCATCGATCAAAAAATTTTTGCTTTTTCTGAATGACACTTATTCTTTATGTAATTAATTTATGGTATTATTTAAATGAGAACATGGGTAATGAATTTTATTTGAACACGGGTAATGAATTTTATTTGAATTTGCAGATTCTGTCCTGCAATAAAATATAGTGGGGCAAAATATATATTTTCCTGAAATATCTTTGGAAAATTTCCCGAAATCGACCAAGGAAAATTTCATTAATTATCCTTTCTTCAAATGCGCAAAGTTCAAGGGCTAAGTAGAGATTTATGAGAAATTACTGTAAATAATCTGAGCATCTGTGGCTATGCCCTTAACTTTAAAATGCTCTTGAAATTATTGTAAAAATCATAAGAATACTTTTAAGATTATTATAAAATTCTCTGCATATGAATTTTAATACTCCAAATTTAAAATTTAAGAAATGAGAAAATTCGGGAAAAGATTAATTTTTATTAACATCTTGCCTAATTTTAACATTTCTTCAGTATAACTACGTCTTAAATTCATTCCCTGTATCTCATTCAGGTATTAGTATTGTTTCTTGCTTTTATCTAAAAAATTGCAGAATAGTCAATCGACTATCAATCCTAGAGGTAATGAAATGAGTCATTCTGTAAACGAGAGATAAGGTATCAAGTGATTTTTTTTTTAGAAAAATATTGAAAAATGTGCTGTTATTTTCAATAAGCGAATGACGTGTCCTGGCGAAATAGAAATTATGACTTGCGGGAAATATTGTTGCACTGCAATTGTAAAATAAAATTCTGAGATGATTCAGATTTTAACGTCGCTTCTTTGTTAAGGTTTTTTTACGCTCTCGTTGAGCTCGCAGTTTATCTGCTCTTGAACTCACGCCTGCTGATACGACTTTTATTATGACTATTATTATTATTTATTTTAAACTTTATTATGAAGCATCACTTTCTTTGCACTTTCGTCACAAAATTGAACACCAAAATCATATCCTGATACAGTGTTAAGTGTTGCCATACATTTTTTACCCAGAAGGGTTGATATTCTACAGATTTGTCGTCCATTATTTCAGTTTTCAAATACCAAGCCGGAATATATTGCTTGTAATAAATCCAAGTAGCGCCATTTCACGGAACTAGGTGATAATTAAAAAAGAGATAAAAACTACGTTTATTGCTTTTAAATTCCTTAATTTGTAATCAGTAGTTGACTAAATTTGATTAAAATAAAGTAACATATTACGATTCGCCAAATGGCAGCAGACTAGCGAGTGGAAGTTAATAATATTTTATATGGAATACTTTTAGAATTCCCGATAAAGTGTTAGATTGTCATACTTTTTTTTGTACTCTCTGTATTGTCTCTTTAAAAATAATACATGGCGGTGACAACATCCTTTTATTTATGTTGCCATGCTTTTTATTAGCCCAAAGGGGCAATTTGCTCAGAAGAGCTATTAATTTCGTTTTGGCATTTTGCGTTGGTTTACTGTAAACATTTGAACTCACTCCTGCTGATACAACTTTTATTATTATTATTATTTATTTTAAACTTTATTATGAAGCTCTTTTACGTGTTTCACTTTTCAAATTGTTGCCACCAAATTTAGAACCATGCATTACATTTAAAGAAATTAAATAACGATGAATCTGCTTGAATGTATGTATGTTTCTCGCACTGTAAAAAACAACGGTACCTAGAGACATCAAATTTTGAATAACGTAGTCCTCCACTCGAATATGGACATGTGGAAACCCAAATTTGGAGACTATGGAATTTGTTTTATTATCTATTTCATATTTTGCAAAACTTTAACGAATGTGTTTATTCGGTTGACAAATTTTTCATTAACATCGATTTCAAAGCAAGCAATGGCAACACTACGGGAAATATATATATATATATCTTCAGCTCGCGAGACTGTATCGGAAATTCTAAAGATATGTCCTTTTTAAATTATTTTGCGATATTGCCGTTGAACCGAATTTTATGGTTTAAATGCGAAGAACATAATATTTAATAAATAAAGCTAACATACAAAAATTAAAAAAAAAAAAAAAACGCCCCCTTGGGCGTGATATAAAATCTGAAAGCTTTCAGATTTTATTTTTTTCACTTATTTATTTTATTTTTATTTGGTATATTGTTTCTTTAAAAATAATGTCCAGAGAGAACATTTGGTGGCAACATCATTCCTTCCATATATATATATATATATATTGGATATATATTACATTCGCTGTATTATTTCTTTGAAAATAATATATGAAAAGCGATACGGACAAAAAAAGTGAGGTTTGAGACTACTAACACCTCTGGTCCTAAAATATAGCTAAATCTTGAATAACTGTGCCTTCGCTTTTATTAAAAAATAAAAAGTTTGATGTTGTGTTAATTTACAGTATGATACGTCGGTAAATCATCTTTTATCCTTACCGTTTGGCATTATTATTTCGAACAGCTCTTTTTAAATATGTAATTTATGTTCTGGATCTCAAATTTTATAGACTAAACATGAAACTATTAGGCCTATGATAACTATTTAACTGAAAATGGTGTTAGACGTGACAACGGAATCTGACTCCGAAAGATCAGATATCAATTTATATAATAAGAAATTTGCAAGATAATTTCTATGTTTAATTTTTAATTTGAGCAGACCCATTCAAGTCTCCCTTTTATTCATTTCTCAAATGCATTATTTAAAAAATTAATCCCTGCCATATGATTTTTAGACAACGCTGATGAGACATGTACTTGCATAACGGCAAAAGTGAAAGTAAAATCGCTTATTCAGTCATAATGGACCATTTCCGAATGAAATTCCTTAAACAGTCACGGTAGAAACAGAGCGGAACCCGTAACTTCGATGTTATTAAAATTGTATTAATATCGTTACCTTCGCATTTCTTTTACGCTTCTTTATATTCTTAAGATTATCGTCAGCGCCTCTCTTTTACCATTAATTACAATTGAAAAATAAGCGAATGATTACGAAATGCGATGCTAGCTTCTTGCGCAATTTAGCTTATAATAAACGTTTTAGAGCGAAGAATTATGAAGTGTTTGATTCGATCGTGATTGCCTCCTCCGCATAACATCTAGCGTTCATCATATTCGGGTGCGAATTATCTGGTTTACGAATTGACGTTCATATTGGTGCCCACGCAGGGTCTGCTCTTCTGTTAAATCTTGTTGAGGAAGATGACGATTTAATGAATTTTTTGGAAAAAGTTTAATGCATTGGAGGCCATTATATGGAGTAGCAGAATTTCGGCCAGAAGCAAAACCAATATAACACTGGTTTGATTAGGAGGAAAGATATTTCCTGATATAGAAACCAGAGATTTATATCAGGAGATTTTATTTGAAATGATGCATTACTGAACTAGTGTGAAGAAGTCGAGGTAATGACTAAAGATATAAGGCAGAAAATTGAAAATGTCGATCGGGTAAACATCAAGGGATAATTCTTTGGCGTTTCGACCGAGTCGGAATTGTGTGATGCGCATATCCTTTCAAGTGTCGCAAAAACAGAAGAAGGAGAGAGTGATGAAGAAAGTACAAGCTCAGAAAATATTTACAATCACCCCGAGTCCATTGACGGCAATTACTTCTATTGAAACTCTGTCGGACATCGTGACCGAACGAGATTTGCATAAAACAAGAAGATAGCATTTCTAAAAATACGCAGTCAAATCCTACGAATATTTATATGTTCTCAGTAATTAAGTAAAATTACTGATTTAAAAAGAAAAATCTGGAAGGTTTCAGATTATAAGTTACGTAAAAAGCGTTCTTTTAACTTTTTGTGTACTGCCTTAATTTAATAAAAATATCACGTTCTTCGCACTTAAACCATAAAATTCAGTTCAAGAGCAATATCGCAAAATAATTTTAAAATAAGCATATCCTTAGAGTTTCCGATACAGAGTCTCGCGCGCTGGAGATAATTTTTGCTTTCCCCGTACAGTGTTGCTATTGCTCGCTTTGAAATCGTTGAGTGAATCAAAAATTTGTTAAAGTTTTACAAAATATGAAATAGATAATAAAACACAATCCAAATTCCAAATTTGGGCCTTCGAGATGTCCGTGTTCGGGCGGAAACGTACGTTATTCAAAATTTGAGGGCTCTAGGTACCGTTGTTTTATAGCAACAGCATGCATACGTTAATACAAATTCTTCATTATTTAATTTCTTTAAATATAATACAGGGCGATAATATTTGGTGGCAACAATTTGAAAAGTGAAAAAACGCTTGTAGTGAATCAACTCAAGATGCCAAAACGAAATGAATAATCCTTCTGGGCAAATTGCCTCTTTAGACCAAAAACTGGTTTCCGCCGAAATATCGCATCTGTGATAGCTTGGACCACGAAGAGCCTCCTAAAAATATTTATTATTTCTGGAAGTTAAAACGTAAACTTTAGAACGCGGAAATGATGTTTCTTTATTATCATTTCATAATATCATCTTTCCGCAGAAAAAAGATTAATTTTGATAACACTCAATTGAAAGACGTATAGGTTCTGCTTTGGAGGTCTTGAACTTTACTGAATTGTTTAACGTAAGAAGGATAACGTCGCAAAGAACATTTTAACTTAAAAAACTCGAAAATGAATGAAACTTTTACATCGCTTACATTGTTTTTGAATCAGATCCAGCGTGTTCGTTAAGCCCAAAATAAAATATCTTTTTAGAATAAAACTACAGTTTACGAGGAGAATCTGGCACTTTTTCTGTCATGAGCATTTTGGTAAGCTATTTATTTCATGAATATGCAAGGCGACTCACAGATGCGGTCTATTGCATGATATCCAGTAGCCTGAACAATAAAAATTTGATGTAAAAAAAAAGATCTAAGCTTCTGCCCCCGCCCAGGCAAGTGAAACATGACTCTCAAATACTAATCATTCATGCAAGAAATGCGTATAAGAAAAATGTCGGCTGCTTAATATTAGCAATCTTACATGCAGGTGCAGGTAAAGTATGTGCCATGGGTTCGATGGTAGTGCCTTTCCATACTAACTCTTTATAAAAAAATGAAGAAGAAAATTGCAAGCTTTATAAGAATTTAGAAAGTACAGCTGAAGAAATGAGCAATTGAAGCTTCCTAGAGTTTACCTAATGTAGTACATCGTGCAATCCCACCGTACGCCCCACATCCAGTATTCATTAAAAATAATGATTTAGGACGTAAAGAGATTACAATACAGTAACAACACAATTTGAAATTCCAAAATTAAAGTGAACATTTGTTTTGATGTAACAAAATAACAGTTAAGCATAATCAGTATACAGATAAGCATAATGAGAGAAATATAATAAGTGATGGGAAGACAATGCTATAATCGCCTTTAATAATAATACTAAATAGGTGTTCACGGCGTTATTAAGTTATGAAAGGTTATTGCAGTTTATAAAGTTCATAAGTGGAATCCTTTTGAACATATTCACAGGTTGTAAACGTTCATTAAATTTATACAGTATGAGAACTTGACAAAAATCTAGGCCGTAGGAAGAGAGTCGTTGCATAATTTTTTGGAACTTCGGATCCCGGTATTTAACTTTAATCAGAAACCCTTGGAATGCCAGGACAGAAGGATGACCCTTGAGTCTTACATGCAAGGCCTTTTTCTTTCTTTCCCATCTGTGGTCGAGTGGTTAAGACCTCGACTCGGATTCAAATCCAGGCGGTGTTGGATTTCATACACTTCACCACGTGTAACATGAATAAGAGCTAGTTTTCCTTAATAACTCTTCTACGCAAGCATCTTTTTCTTTATACAGATAGCCCTCGTGGTTTTGAAATATTCAAATAACCTTACCTTATCTAGTTATATTCAATAATCTAGGTAACATAACCCTTTCACCCTCTTTCTGAAACTCTTCAAAAATATCTGGCTTTCCTTTGCATCAGATCGTCTTATTTTTTCAGTGAGTACGATAATTATATATGCACATAGCTAATTATATAATTATCTCTCTGATTTCCATTTTATTCTGCATTTAAGAGCATTTTCGTTAAAAAATATCTACATTTGAAACATTTTGAAGCTAAATAGAGTTATATTTTCAGTAAGTCGATATTATGATATAATATTGCTATTTTTTAAGAGCAAAATATGCAAACAAAATGTTAACCTTCTCTATAGTTTGGGGGCGGAAGATAATTAAATCGCATGATAATTTCTTATAGCTATGGTAATAGTAATTTTAATGGCCGCAAACATTAAGTGAGCAAATTCTGTTTCTCCTCCTTTCGAAACTGTCTGTATCTTGAAGTTTATGAAAGCTTTGCAGGAAGATGACGCAAGCAGATATTGATCTATTTTTGTATACCACAGACGGTAAACTCAGCTATTTTTCTCACGTTATCTCCTTCCATTGCTCAGTTTTAAGCACTTTCCGCGCTGAAAAAAAGATTTCAGTAGGACATATTTCTCGAACTTTAGCGTACCAGTACCCTTAGTAAGGGATTTAGTTTTGGTTTTACACAGAGGCATTTTTATAATTCATTATTCTGTATGTATTTGCTTTATAATACCAGTTAATCTGAGAAAAAAATGGAAGAAATTAATCAATATTATCATTGTATTTAAATTTTGAAATATGAATACAATTCTGAAGAGAAAACTTACATTAATTTAATATACAGCAACTCATTTTTCTAGTAATGGTTAAGAATAATCATAATTATTATCATAATTATCATATTATTTTATCATAATTATCGTAATGGTTAAGAATAATAATCTCGTATAAATTATGATATTTAATATTAATAAGAATGTTATTATTTTTATTAAATCGTTGATTAAATTTATAAAATAATATTGAATAATTAATGAATATTAATCCGGATTATTTATCAACTATTTTGAAATAGTTACAAAGTATATTTTATACTTACTAAATAATACTTCAATAATTCAGCGCTGTTGCAAATGGAATTCTCGATCCGCTAAACTAATTATCAGATAAAATCCTTGTTTCAGGTTTGCAGTTCTTCACGTTGCAGGGCCGTACATTTGCCATACATGTAGAGTTTCATTTTGTGACCATTTTCAGAGGTCCGATTACAAGACAAAATACCTCTTTCTTGAAAGAAAATTTTAGAATTCTCTTTACTCCTCAGTAAATTGAAAATAGCAAACCTTTTTGGAACAGAAAATATTAATTATTATAATACGATAAGCAGTTCAAAATTCATGATAAATAACATGTAGCTCAACGAAACAGCAGCAATTTGGAATTCAAGATAAATAACACGTAGTTTAACAACACCGCAACAGTTCGGAATTAATGATTTGGCCACTATTTTCAACTATCATTAAGGATTTATCGCGGGGATTTAAGTTATTTAGTTTTATTTCCAAAATATATTGAGAAATAAACACATCTTTTTTTCTCTTATGTTTTTTACAGAAACTTTTATAAGCTTAAAATTGGTCGCGTTTTCAGAGTTTTATTTCTTTACTGTTTACTCTTTCATTATTAAACTGCTGTTGGTCCGTCAATCACTCGGTGGTTAACATTACTGAACACTGGTAGTTCAACCCAAACTGAAATCCCGTCGAACGTACAGGCTGTATGTAGGGCCGGCGCCACAGCCGATTCAATCAGTGAGGCTGCCCCGGGCGGCAGATTTTAGGAGCGGCAAAATTTTTAATTTTCGAGAAGTATCTAGTACCGAGATTTAGAGATGAACAAAATGTTTAAAATTTAAGGAGACAATTGGCAGCGGAATTTAGAGCCGCAGAAATTGCAACAGACGGTAAAAATGGAGCTCCAGCCCTGCATGGGTGCTTTCATGGCTTTTCTTACGCATAATTTGAATATGACCTAGTTTTCTTCCAAATACCTCTTTCATAGGCAAACGGAAGTCGAATATTTTGTGTTCTACCTGAATTGCACGCAGGGCACGTGAAAGGTTTTCCGCCTAAGCTTTGTTTCATCTTTGCACCTTGAAAACATGGATTTTAATGAATGAAATCCACGGGTTCCTTACGCTTCTTCTCCTGTTAATAACACTAAACGGGACTTTCACATCGAAAAAATCGGTCTCATTTCTCTCAAAACGCTACATTAGCAAGCTTCCATGCCTTGCCTGAGAACCAATAAAAGGTTTACGCAATTAACCTCTAGTATACTCTCTGACCGACCAATATTTTTATTTCCCCTGGCAGATTAGAAGACAACTGTAGTCAGAAATACAAACAGAAGAAATAGGCAATAAAACTGAAACTTCATTAAGTCTATAAATCGTTCTTGTGCCGAGCTCTCCAGCATTTCTCCCACAAGTGTCCCGAGTCCAGTGCAAGGCAGTGACGCAAATGGTTCGCGTTCATTTTCTCATGCATGTTGCACAATTGGCAAAGAGGACTTTGCAGTATTTTTATACGATATAGATGTTTGGAGAGGCAATGATGGCTAGTAGCGAGGCGAAAATTGGCGACAGATCTATCCCTTGGTCATATTGGAATATTTGTGATTTCCTCAATCCATTTCTTGTTTTTGTTTGCCTCTTTGATATTTTCCAATAGTCCTCTCTAAAAGATTTTTTTTTATTAACCATTTGGCGGTATAAAAAGGAATTGGTTTATTTGTTATTTGAGAAATTTTGGTTGTCTTCTTTGAGACGGAGTCAGCTATTTCATTAGCCTGGAGTCCATGGTTTCCGGTTAAATCATTAAGGGTCCGGCGAATATTTAAATTATCAGCCGAAACAAAAGCTTCAAATGAAGCAATGGTCAGGAGGGCAGCCCTAGAATCTGATAGTATAACAGCCCTTGAAAACTTGTGATGTGAACTTGCAGATGATGCCATGATGTGTCTACGAAAGTACTCTTCAGACACCCTAAAAACTCCATGATTTTGTTTGAAAATAATACTTACATCCTAGTTTAAAAAAAAAACAGTGACATATAGGTTATTTTATAGAGGTTTTGACTTCATTTCTTGGATAAGTTAATAATTTTTGCTTTAACTTTCACACCCACTCATTTAAACATTCCGATCTTTCTTCAATCTAGAACACAATCCCGAACGTAATTACGTTTACAGAACAGTCGGAGTCAGTCTGCTGATAAGTGAAAGTCATATATAGCTATAATAATTCTTATTTAAGTGTTCCTTGTTGGTTGAAAATTATTTTAAGGATTCCGGCAATATAAAAGGTCTGAAAACATTGCCTTTATTTGTGGCAAGCAAAGTTTTACTTCTGCGTATCAGAATCAAGGACAGATCCAGTTAATGGTTACATTTCATATTTGATCAAATACTTTATTAAATTTAAAATCAATTTTTAAGTTGCTAATATATTTTTAAATGAGCCATCGCGATGATTATGAACATCTGTTCAAAAGAGTTTCGGAAAATTTCTTTTCTTACTTTCAACCATGGTTTATTCCTTGCAGGAAAAACTCAGATAGTTTTGATAGCGTCATCAGACTTGGTTTGGCCGGACATGATGAAAATGCCGGTAACTGCATGGGGTGACTCAAACTGGGAGTTACTTCTCGATTCGGTTCAAAGCTTTTGCAGCAAGATAACAATATCGCCCGGGGACAATTGCTTTTAACAACTTCAAGGGTGGAGTTAATACCTACTTTGAATGACCTCTTTCCTTACAAGGTCGGTTAGGATTGGCATATTTATTCCCAGTTCATCAGTTTCCTCAGTCGACAAAGTCTGAAATGTTTATTATTATTACTAGTTATTGGGCGTGTTCGTGACTTATTATTACTGTGCTTTGTATGCAAATCAGTTGCAAGTAAAGGTTATTGCTTTCACCTTCAAGCTTCGAACTATGAAAAATCAATTAATCACTAGAATGAACTTTTTTTGAATATACTTCGAAGAAAACAACGCAAAGGGAACAACACGTCATCGTACAACACATGGTGGGATGAAGGAAGTAAGAAGACACTGCAGTTCTAAAACAGCGTGGTAGAAAATAAAGCCTGGCAAAAATTGGGCAGTTTTATAACATCGTACGGAATATCGTGCTACAAATAAAGAATTTCTGAATCATGACATAATAATCACATACATGCGTTTTCTTCCTGAAAAAGTGTTAAATGAATTTTCGCGTTATGTTTTGCGGCAGAAGAAAAAATAAGTAAAATTTTTACTTTTATATTTCATATTTTCTATTTATTAATAATATTGGAATGAAAATCCAAGAAAGAAACGTAAGCGTTACGAATCTGGAAAATAATAAAATTTAATAAAATGTATAGCATTAAATGCATAACATAAATGCACAATAAATGTATAACATGAAATAATTAAAATCAAGAACCCGTGGTCCGAATTACTGTAGTTTCGAATATCTGGAGATAAGGGAATGGATTGGATTGGAAGATGACCCCATCCGCCTTGTCAATGAAGACCTTATGATCCATATAAGTAGCCTTGATCATACCAAGCTTGTTAAAAAATAAGGAACATACAAAAACAAAACACAAACGTACAAAACAATAATACAAACAAGACAAATTGGCGAACAGGAGCAATACAAAACATCAGGTTTAAATTTTTGTCTGGTAAACTTCACATTAAACCAATAAGATCTATCAAAGATCAACGCTCTGCCCGTTTAAAACAGCTTTAAAATCAAAATTACATTAAGAAGTTTAAGATCTTAAAATCAAAATTACATTAAAAAGTTTAAATCAATTTCAATTACAATAAAACATAGAAAATACAAAATATTCAACCCAAATAACTTATTTACAAACCTTATTTTATAACGAAACACATTCAAGAAACATTTAAAACATATTCTTGTTTTATCTACAATTTTCGAAATTTATGTTATGCACACATAAGATCAATCACACAACTTTAAATAAAAACAAAAGATCAGAACAGTCTGAGATCTCAATAACGCAGATTTTCTATTACTATTTCTATATTAGAATTTAAATAATTCATAAATACTCTGGCAGTACCCTTAAGTTTCACAAGGTCCACCCTATCTACATTACGCTTTAAATCCGCAGAACGGATCGATTCAAACAATTTACAAACATACAAATAACGTTCTGAGTCGCCATAAACTTTACAGTGATTGTAGGAATTTACAATGAAGGATTTTCCCGAATACCAAATCTTTTAAGATAAGCGGGGAAACGACCATGTCCGGCAATAAATTGATTTAAGTCAATACCGTTGTATGTATTCATTTCCAAGGAAATTTTAATATTTCGAATTAAACCTTGATTTCAGTCAGACCGTTCCCACCCCTCTCTCCATTGATCAGTATAGTAAGATTTCATGGATCTAATTGCAAAACATTTTGAACCGGAAGTTTTAAAAAATGAAACATCCTCGCCTAACGCAGCATCCTTAGCTAGGCTGTCCGCCCGTTCGTTACCAAGCCATCCTACATGTGATTTAACCAAGTGAATTCTAATACAAAAATCTTTCTGCAGGGATTTCAAAATATCTTTAATATTTAAAACCAGATAATTTTCTGTAATAGGAGCAGCCAGTAACATAAGAAGTAATAAACAATCAGAATAAATACCTATTTCAGTTACTGCACTTTAATTTTTCTTTAATCCATTTCGAGGCTTGAAGTAAAGCGCAACTTCTGATTGAAAAACGGAATTATACATGTTAAGCTTAAAAATTTCTATCAATTTCGACTCCATAATAAAAAACACAGAAGACTGCACCATACTTCCCACCAATTCCAGAACCGTCAGTATATATGTCAATAACACCAACAGAAGGAATTGTTTTAACGAAATAAAATGTAAAATTTTCAACTGGATGATAATAAAACTTTGAAATTTTTTCAAACATATGTTTGGTAACTAGGATGCCATTATATAAAATAAAATCATTTCTAAGAGTTCTTAAAAGAAATTTATCTAAATAAAACTTATAAAATATAAACAGAGGGAATAAATGCCAGATAAAACGAAAATCTTGTTTTGAAGGAACTATTCTGAAACACCCTGTGAAAAACAGGCTCAGCTCCGTTGTATTGAATCAAGTTTCATCCTAGGCGCTGCAGCTCCTCTGCCCTGGAACCCCAAGCCATGACGCCATAGATAATTATTAAGTAAAATAACATTTCAATAAATCCTCCTCATGATCGAAGATTTCATAGGTAAGGTTTCTGAGGAGAAAGCTCTATGATACGACATCAGTCCTCAGCTTTGAAATGTTCGATGAATGCGAGCTTTGCATCGATAATTACTCCAAGGTACCTTTAGATGTTCAATAAACTGGATCCTTTTTCCAAGGTACCTCTGGAGATAAGAGATACTACGTAAGTGAACCCATTCTAAGACGGCCACTTATGATTCCAGATGATTTTGATATTTTCTGGAAGTGAGCATCTTACAGAGAAGATATTCAATACCAAAATATAATGCATGCTCGCAGACATACTACTCATTTTTTGAGTTTGTCATTTTAGGAAGCTGGTTGGTTCGAGAGAGTCACTGCGCTTTTGTATACGTACATGAAATGATGTACGTATATAAAAATAACAACGTATATAAAACGTATATAACTACGTATATAAAAATTAATAAAGATAGAGGCTGTGTGATTCAGGTGTTACCGAAATGACACATCTCATTCGAAAAGCAGTTACATTTCGAACTACAACTAAAAAACAGAAAAAGTTCGGAGAACGATATAAAGTTACGGTCGCAAATGAGTCTTATCAGATTCAGATGTGTTTTACCAAGTTTTGACGTCATTTATTCTATTTTCAATCCGAAAATACGAGATAACACCTTTTCTTCAATGAAAACTTCTCATATGAAATAAATTTGTTCCAGAACCGTTTATACTCAGACGTTTGTTTGAGTGTTTTGTTTACCTTAGTAAAAAAAAACAAAAACTCATATGTACACCACATGACTTCCTTGTACGGAATATTAAATTATACACATTTTCTCCTGCATTTCATTTAAACTTATTGAACTGAATTAAAACCTACTTCGTCAATAGCGCATAAACCACAATAAAATAAATGCGCTCTTTTAAATTCGCTATATTTATTTACCATAGCGACATTCTGGTGCTAGGTTCACTTAACAGTGTTACATCTCATTCATTTTATAACTCAGAATGCAAAAAAATTATGTTCATCATCTGAAGAATTATCTAATCGTTGCCACGTGTTCTATTCAAATCTATAATAAATCTAAAACGCTGCATAAAAGAAATTAAACAAACAAACAAACAAAAAAGGAAACAGTTTTTTCACAGACGATTCAGTATTTCTCATTCAATTAATTCAGTTCTCACTTCGCGTCAAGGCAAAAATACATAAAAACTCAAAATATCTATATTAAAAATTACGAAGTAAATCTTAAACACTTATTTAATTAATAATAATAAAAGAAGACGCCCTCTTTGTAGCTACGAAGCTTAGTTTCCCCAGATTGGCAGCAAATCCACTATTCTGCTAAGTTTCAAATGTAAACAAATATGGCTGCTATGGTAAAAAAAATTAAGCTTAGTCGTACTTAAACAACTTTTAAATTGTTGATAATTCTATAACTATAACATGCAAGTTAACTAAAGGCAAGAAACCTTAAGAACAACATAATTCAATCATTTTTAAAGCAAAAAAATGCTCAATTTACAAACATATAAGAATAAAGAACAACATAATTCAATCATTTTCAAAGCAAAAAAGTGCGCAATTTACAAACATATAAGAAAAAAGAAACTGAGCTCACCGAACCGAGTAACAGAGTGGATATATATATATATATATATATACATATTTATATACTTTTGGCGAGGCCGATTGCAACCAAAATAGGAGGTGCACATCTACTGTTATAGCAGTCTTATATACAAAATTTCAACTTTCTGAGGCTACTCGTTTTTGAGTTATGCGAGATACATATATACATACGCAAGTACGTACGTACACACAGACACTACGAAAAAAAATCTTTTCAGAATCCATTTGAAATCAGTTTTATAATTTTTTGAGGGGAAAAAAACAGCCCTTTATTCTGTCCGTAGGTACAGATGTCACGCAAAAACATCGTTCAATTGCATTCGATAGCTGTTAAAATGGATATTCTCGTTGAAATATGGTACCCGAAATTTTTCGCGATTGCAAAACTTCTTTTTTACTTCGTATAAGGAAGTAAAAGCGAAAGATATTTTTTGTTCAAAACTCAAAACTTTCTGTTTCATTTCATGCATTCCAACTTGATGTTTACGAAATAATTACCGTCTTTGTCACTATGCATTTTTCGATCTTAAGTAAGCGAAAAATATAATTAAAGGCATTTATTTATAAATATATCGATGCATTTATTTATAAATGTATTCGCAATGCCTAATTTAATGATACAAATGCATGTCCCCCTTTCTGTAGGCCTTTATGGTATAACTGACGAAATGCACATTGGACACGTGTTCGGGAATGAGTGAGTGAGTGAAGCACGACGTGGGCATCATCCCTTTACCATTATGGTTAATCGGTATTGCACCATGTCCATCTTATCTAGAACATGGATGGTAAAATGGGGCGACATGAGCATAAAACATAAATAAATATAAAATTTAGAAAAAAAATGTCCGATGCCTTGGCAGTTTTAAGTCATATCGTACTCAAATAGTCATATATTTAATTTATAGTCTTATTGCAATATAATCTTAATCCGGTATAGGTAGTCATATTATGTATATATGTCGTAGTCTTTTAGTCTTGGAGACCACAAGACTGTAGTCTTGCAGTCATATTATAGATAATCATATTGCACAGTTATGCTGTTAAATCGTTATTTTAAAAGTATACATATTGTAGTTTGAGGCTACATATTGTAGCTTTGGCCTATTGAACTATGGCTTTGGCCCTGGGCTTTGGCATGTTCGGTAGGTCCGGAGTTCGAATTCCGGAGATGGAACGGCACATTTTTCACATTCCTACATCGATATAACCCAATGACTCTTAATGTTAATATTAATTGAATATTAATTGACGCCTTTTATGTGTACATACATTTCAGATTTATACACTATTCGTTCCCAAGTATATAATGCAAAAGTCATTTGGCATAGGCAAAATTGATATAAATAAATAACTAGATAAAAATTGAATGGTTCATTAATTTTTATAGGTGAGCAATGTAATTGAGAAACACATTAAATTATACTTTTAAAAAATCCATAGTTTTTTGGTCCGAAACATATTCTTATTTTCCATATTGTATAAGTATTGTAGTTTGCTGATAAAGAAGCAAAAAAATACAAATCCAAAAGTTACTTCATTTCAAAATTATGTATCAACATAGTAGCCCATAATAATAGGTAACAAAATGTCATAATTATGTCTGCAGTTTATGGTGTTTATTGTTTCATTTCGTTTTTTGCTGAAAATTGTGGTTTAATTCTTTAAAATTATAATTATTAAAGCAAGTAAAAATTAATTCTTATAAAAGCTGATATGTTCAATCTTGTTGTGTTGATTCATTGAATAGTGTTGATTCACTAACTTAGATACATTTCCTTAGACACTGAATGCATGTAAAGAGGCCGCAAATTATTAAAATACACAATCGTAAATCCTTTTTGTCTAGTTACGCGTATAAATTTTTGACTATTTAAGTATCGGATGATTCAAAACGTTAAAAATACTATTATGATCGTATATTTTTGCTGGAATTGAAAGTAAATGCTGAAAATGGAAAAGAAGCGTCACTAGTTGGTAGTTAAATGCATCATAGTTGCCACCTTGAAGAAAGTTGTCTTAAATTGCTGAAAATATTTCAAGGCGAAAGTGGCTGTATGTTACTGAATGCTGATTTTTCTGTTTCTTTAGTTTTCTTAAGGCGGTAATGAATCCCGAAGCTCTGATGTAAGATTTCTAATATATGCTCGGTGTGTTTCCCAATTCCCTATACATACATAGGCGGTAGTTTAAGTCAGTTTTCATACATCTGACACATCCGATAACAATAGAAGATCTGCGATAACAATGGAATGATCTACTGCCAAATGCATTAACGAGTCTCACATACCGTTTAATCCGTAAACCTTCACATTGCGTAAACTGTTACTTTGTAAATCGTATGTAAATATTTCAATGAATTATTATTTAGATACTTGTTTATATTCTGTAAAAAGTCGTAATGATATCTGACACAGTATGTGTTGTGACACTAGTGTGAATAATTATATATTTTATATAGTACAACTTTTAAGCTTATGATATACACTTACGTGTAGTAACATAGAATTCCAATGTATTTCCTTCAAGAGTCTTTTGTATCCATGTAACTCAACAACATTTGTTTAAATTATGTCTTATGTCTAGGCCTCCCGGACCTTGGTCATGATACACAAATAGAAGATTTTCTCCTCTAGAGGACACGCAATAACAGCTTAAGATAATAGCAGGCTTGTTGTTCTCATGAGGATGCAGGGTTGCCACAGATCAAGTTCAAAGGCATTAGGAAAATTATTTGAGGGAACCATTTAAATGGGCCTACGCCGTCTATACTATTGCCCGGAAATTCCTATCTCAACCGCCCTTTGTTCTTCTAGGCACCATGTCCCTGGGACTTATCATACTAGAAGGATTAGAAAAAGATATACTTATGATTAAAAAGTAAAACTTATTCATGGAAGATTTCCAAGTAATTTAATAAAGTTTAGTATTAGCAACGGAAACGAACCTAAGAATTTAAGTGCCACAGATGCCACTAAAAAATACTATTTAGGCTTATGCCATGTGGTAGCAGCAACAGATTTTGTAGGAAATTTTCCTACAGGATGTAAATCACATGGTCTATATGTTAATTTTCCCAAACACAAAGAAGAATCCTCTATTCATTGAATAACAGTCCTTTATGGGAATCTTGGGTTCACCTCCTTTGTACATGGATTTCCTGTTGAATCCATATTACGAATTAGAGCCCTCTGTGGTATCTAGTATTTATTTAATTGCAATTGAATCTAATGAGAACATCACTTGTTTGTGTTACAGTTGTACAACTGCGTTTTGTTGACATCGATTCCAGAGACATCCGATATGTAATGCAATTGAACACACTTCGAGAAAATAGCAAGACTGCAGTATTGTAGCGTTCTATTTAGTTTTAGAGTAGCTTTTCGGTCTCTGCTGTGGTACTTGCCGTGCACTGATTCTGCTTCGTTGACTTTTTAAAAAAGTTTTAAAATTAACTAATATCATTGCGAATAATGTCAATTTTGTTGAGAAGAAAATTGTTCCAGCAGCAGTGTAAGTGCCTTTTCCCATCATTCATTCTGACGATTTTGACTTATTCCTGAATAACTGACGCAAAGTTAAATCCCTTAAAATTAAAAAATAACAGAACATCAGAAATCCATTTATTTTATAGTTTATTACCCCCTTTACACAGTGCTTTTGTGAAAATTCTAAATTAATTTCAAATAGCTTATGCTCAAATTTTCATTTAATAACGCGAGCAAGATTTTAGGTAATGATATCGAAGCTCATATCCCGATATATTATTGAAAGAATAAGTAATCCTTTCTGCTTTTCAGAAGTTGTGAAAATTTTTCTTGATGGCTGTTTAACATGAAACAAAAGTCTAATTTAAAAAAACCAAGCACCTGTTTTACGACCTGAACTTACAGACATAAATGAACATAAGTGAAACAGAAATTTTTAACATTATATGAATTTTAACACATATTTTATTATATGAACGGAATAGTATTGAAAATGTGTTGTGTTGTTGTAGCAAAGCGATGTAATATCTTTAACTTCAACACAAAATATCTGCATTTCTTCAAACATGCTGTCTTTGTTCTGGAGGCATATCATCAGTGCAAAGATTAATATCAAAAACTGTATGACTAATGATAGTTAACATTATTTATTAAGGAAAAATGGGAATTAAATAATGAATCACAAATTAAATAATGAATATATAAAAACAAACAGATAATAAGGAAGTTAGACACGCTAATTAAAGCTTGCAGCTTTTTATGAATTTGCGAAACTTTTACGAATTCTAGGAGTGTGTTCGCATTAAGACATAACTACTCTTTTTTCTTCTCTTTTTTTTTTTTTTTTTTAAACAGCAGGAGTTGTGAAAAATGTGCAATGTCCTTGTCAGGACTTGAATCTGGATCTCTCGAATACGGGCAGAGTGTGCTAACGTTACACCACGAGCGTCTGTAGAAAGGAGGGAGAAAATACCTTAAATCCTGCGCCCCTTTCTCGTACCTTATATATTTCCCCCTTTTAAAGGCCTACTGGGTAATAGGGAACCCAATAGCCAAATCCTAGAGGTGAAGAATCATCATCCACCACCTTTTAGTTCGGGCGCCACTGTAGGGACATTAGGTATTTTTGAAGCAGGGATTGTGAAAAATGTGCAGTGCCCTCGCCGGAGTCGAACGTGCTACCGTTACCCTACGAAAGCGTCCAGAAAGAAGACAAAAAATACCGTATAAACTCAATTTTTTTTCGAATTTTCAATTTTGGGCTAAAAGAATAAAGTAGACTAAGACGATTCCAAAAATATGTAATTTAAGCATGTTTCGAAATTTTAAAAGGCCTAAATCTTTCATCAAAAAATGCAAACAAGCACTGTCATGCCCACTAGTTTAAAGTGACGTCTCTCGTGTGGTTACAATAAAGCCATAACAGCTGGTAAAAAATATTTCTATAAACAGTCTTTACCAGAACCTGTTTTATTAGCTATTAAAAGTGTGTTTAGATGTCTCTTTAATAGTTAATAAAAAAACATAGGACACGCATACCAAAAAACTGTTTTTGTGAGTGTCATCACATTAAAATTAGGTTTGTTAGATACGATAATATGTTTTAATGATGGTTTACTAAGCCGCGATAAAGTAATGGAACTATTAGGAACTCAACCAGGATTTTATAAAGTCTTTGCAAAACATAGATAGTGAGAGAATTCGTGAGGCCAATCTGGCTTACCAAAAGCTTTCTAAAAAGGCCAGAAAGAAAAATTATAAGTTATTCCTCCCGCCTTCTTGGCATGCCTTTGTGGTCAGCACGCTTGACGCGTATTCGAGAGGTCCGTGGTTCGAGTCCCAGCGATGGCATTGCTCATTTTTCATCGCTTCTGCTTTCAAAAAATACCTAATACCTCTACAAAATAAATTAATAAAAGGAAACAGCTTGATATAGAAATGTTAATTCAAGATGACTATGGTACAGGAAAATATTAAAATGATTTTTTTATAAATTATTAGTGTTTAAATGGTTTTTTTTTTCACCTCCTCTCAAAATGTGTTCTTTAACTTTCGGTACACTTTTCTTGAAAGCTATTCGACCTGGAAGGTTTAAATTTTCCATAGTTGTTTATCTTATACTTTTCTTTGGAACTGTCAGGACATAAAATTTACTACATTAATTTTGGATCTATTAAAAATTTAATACCATTTTGTTATAGTTTCAAAACATTTTACTAATTTATTTTTAGTATTTTTTCTTTTTATGTAAAATACTCTTTATTATTCTTAAATGACATGTTTTTAATCATCATGCAACATTTTAAAAAGCTTGTTGCTGTATTTTTAAGAAAAATGTACCAAACTAGAGCAGCGTCACAAGAGATTAGCCAAAGGGAAACGAAATTAAACAACTGGTGTTTTTAAAAACATTAAAAATTTCATTTATATTTTATGTGTTTTATATAATCTATGTATTTTAAATGAAAAAAATAATCGAGTGTATAAGTTTATTTTCAGAATAATAACTTTTGTCTCGAAATAGTTTCTAAATAAATTGAAACAGTTTTTAAATAAACTGCATGCTGCTAGTAAAATATAGCTTAAAAAAGTACCGAATAAAATAGAGGAAATTAATTTTCGTGTATTTTGCAATATAGAAGGAAACCCGAAAAAAACATAAAATTGCTCGTGTAGACAAAAACTAGTTATTTAACAATTCATGAAAAGTAAGATACTAAACTGTTTTTACTGTTGTCAATAGCTTTTAACCTATTCTTAATTTGAAAACTTCTGACATACATGAAATTTTGTATCATTATTATACTTTATAAACTTCTTTATTCTACACTTTAGTTTGAAATGGATCTTAATTTTCTTTCTTAGCATGGGCTCAAAATAGAGGCAGTGCGAGGTATGTTCCACCTGAGGAATACGATGGGGAAAGCACACGAGCTCAGCGTCCTCCACCCACCAGAGGAAGTTCCACAAGGCGTCAGAGGCCAACCAAGGATCCAGAATCAGCGGTTCTGGGTGAAGAACATCAGGTTTATCAGGTGAGCAAAATAAAAAATTCTAATATTTAATATGGAAAAAGAGAATCTGAAATGCATTTCTGTGACTATTATAATATTATGTTAAGTTGTAGAGAATTAAGAAATATTTGTAGAATAAAATGGAAAATAATATACGTTTTTTATTACTTATAGCCACCTCAAAACCGTGAAAGAACTTCTTTCAGAAGAAATCCAACACGTGATTCTCTTCCTCAATCTGCACTCGTTAGAAATGAGGAAACAACTCGATTTTCTCCAACAACACTAGAAGAGTTACCTCATATAACTACAGCAGCACCAGAAGGAAGGCCTCAAGGAAGAAGGCGTAGACCAAAGAAGAGGAGGAGACCTCAGGCGGCTATTGCAAAGGCAGCAGAAGTTGCAGAAGGGCAAAATTTGGAAGATCCGTCAAGTGACAAAGTATCTGTAACTGAATTATTAGATTCTGACCAGAAAAGGTCTCAGGCATTCCATGGAAACACCGAATCCCGAAGTGCTCCAACAAATTTGGATTCCGATCCCAGTTATCAATTAGATCCAACTCTTTGGGGTAATAATAAATTTGATGAAAGTATTTCTAATCCGACAGGCACAAACGCTGGTAGTTCTCAATATTATCCACCACAGCCAGCTACTAACAGACTGCCAGTGGAAGATTCCGGTAGACCGGAAAATAGTCAACGATATCCTCATTCCTCTCCAGACCTCACAAATATTAGATACATTCCACCCCAGCCTGAAACTTCTATACCAAATAGAGCATCATATGTGCCAGTTCTTCCTCCTGTTAGGAATACAGCAGCAGAAATCTCACATTTACCTCACGAAGATTATCCAGAGGACAGAGGCAAAGATGCCATGCGGCATACGATATCTCTAGATCGCAGCAATTCTCAAAGACCTCCTGCAGACAGATCACCATCCGATCCAAGAGATTTAATATATAATTCCGGAATTAAACCAGCCCAGAATGATATCCACCCTAACAGTGAATCTGCGGTGCCGATACGAGGTCATTCCGACGTAAGATTGCCACAGAATGAACAACCACTTCTTGCTCCAGATTTAAATAAAAATTTTGATTCATCAGAAGAAGTGCTGCGCAATTTGCAACACAATGAAAGCCCTGAATCAGATATAGACAATCAAGAAATCCCCAATCCTACAAATCGGCTCCCTAATCCTTCTGTAACACATTACGATTCAGTTTACCCTTCATATGCAGATGAAAACTTGGCTAACAGGGAAGAATCCAATTTCGCACCTCACCGTAGACAAGAAACTATACCTCCGGCTACTAGAAACTCAGTGTCTTCCCGTAGTCAACCTCATATCGATGAATCGACAAGGCCAAAAGATGACATTAATGATGCAAATATTGGGGGTCGTCAGATTTCCAGATATCAGCCACCGCTTCAAAGAGCTGGATCAAGATATAAACCTGAAGATTCAGAAAGGACATCAAGCTCCAGAGATCAAACGAATCCAACAGACCAACCAGCATATGTACCTACAAGAGGCCGTGGATCGGTTAGACAGCAATCAGGAAATGCACTTTCAAAATCGCGCGAATCATCTAGACATCAAGCCGAGCGTTCAACAGAGGCGCCAGTTAGAACAAGAAACACAAAGCCTCAAGACTATGATCAGGCACCTACCCGAACGCGAGGTACACAACGGTACCAACCTGATCCCAATGACAGTGGTTCAAGAGTCAGCTCTAGAAGACAACCTGTAAATCTGGATTCCGGAAGCGATACTGATCATGTACCTGTTGTTCCTGCTTATCGTCAAAGAGTGCCTGTTCATAGCGAGACTGTAGCTGAAGATCATCAGCCTGCAAGACCTAGCGTAAATACTAGATATGAGCCTTCGGCACTTACATCACACGACGCAGCTGACTTAAAAGACACCGTGCATTCAAAGCCTGAATATGAAATCAGAAACTACGATGCACAGTCTCATCTTGAAGATGCTGGAAATTTGCGAAGCACTCTGCGTACACGCCCTCAAGCTGAAGTCAGGAATTATGAGCAGCCTAACCCCATTGAGAGTGGTTCAAGAATCAGCTCTAGAAGACAACCAGTAAATCTAGATTCCACAAGCGATACTGACTATGCACCTGTTGTGCCTGCTTATCGTCAAAGAATACCTGCTAATAGCGAGACTGTAGATGAAGATCATCAGCCTGCAAGATTTAGCGGAAATACAAGATACGAGCCTAGTGACCTGAAAGACACCCTGCGTTCGAAACCCGAATATGAAATCAGAAACTACAATGCACAGCCACAGCTTGAAGATGCCGGAAATTTGCGAAGCCGTCTGCGTACAGGCCCTCAAGCTGAAGTCGGGAATTATGAGCAGCCATATGTAGAAGAACCAGCAGTAGAACATAATGACCAAAGCAAATACGTGCCTGAATATCATACGCCAAGAGTACGCACTAGGAATGAAAATTTCGATCAACAACGAACTTCGCCAAGAGAACAACCCCAGCGTTCTCGCACGAATCGCAATCAGCATACATCAAGTCAATTACCTCAGTACCAAGAACCCCAGAATCCTCGGGTTGATCGTAGACATGAAGCAGCCAGACCCCAATCCCGCCAACAATCCAGATCAAGGCATCAAGAACCCATACCACAAACAGTTCGATCATCGGATGGTGCTAAGTTTTCGTGTCCCGATCCATTTGGTTTCTTCGCTGATCCTATACAATGCGATAAATACTATGAATGTCGAAATGGTACTGCTGTAGAAAGCCTTTGCAATGATGGACTTGCTTTCAATGAAATCAGCGCTCCAAAATATTTGCGATGTGATTCTCTAAGAGATGTGGATTGCAGCTCTAGACCTCAACTTCGTAAGTATTCTTTGTTTAATTTTACTGGTTATATTTACGTGATTAATTTCAGCTATTCATGTAAGTACAACTGAAAAATTAAATTTCCTCATAGCAAAATACTGTGACATATACATACAAATTTGCAAAGATTCAAATTGCAAATAACTGAATTCAAGCAACATGCAATGATTCATTGGAATTAATTACCTAAATTAAAATTAGTTTGAAATAAAGTGACTATTTTGCTGAGATTCAGGAAGTAAATATTGATGCATAGAATAATACTGAGACGGGGCTAGAAAGAAAAGAAAAAAATAACTTGTCTGTTATAGACACTAACTATTAGGGTAAGTTGAAATAAACTCATAAAGCATGGAATTTTTTTGTTATTATATAAGCAAATTTCATTAGAAACGCGGAAGAAATTACCTTCAAGACACGAAAAGAACTGAAAAATTCGTAATGTCAAATGTGAAGTGTAAATAAACATTTCAAAGCTACCAACATACTTAACTGCTTTCTTCTTCACAATTTCTTAATGTTGGTAATGAAATGAGTTGCCCTTACACTCTAAAACGCTTACAATAATGTGACGTAGTTTAACGCGAGGATCTATTGGTGAGAAGCTCCTTTCGCAACGAAATAAGTTCATAAAGAAATGTATATTATCAAGAGTTACAGTTGTAAGCTCAATAGCTTCAAAAGCTGCCTTTGCTGCAAAATGTTTCCATACCTAATTGTCCTTTTATTACATTAGCTGATGACTTCAGTTCGAATCTGTTATTAACCTCACCTTTCAAGCAAAGTGCAAAACTCGGAATATTTAAGCTGCTTTTTAGCTCAAAGCTATTGCTTTTTTCGCTAATAATTTTTATTATATTAAATTAAAAATTGTTTGTATGATTTTTTTTCAATTTTTTTATGATTTTTAAAATTTATACTAAAGGACTATCTTTAGAAAATACATATAAACTCCTTTCTTGCTTACTTCTTAATCTTTCAGAGTTTCTCAGTGCTTTGGGGTCCACCACCGGTCGAGCGGCATAAAGTCGCTGAACGCTGGTAATTTGACCATGTTTCGATTCCAGGCGATCGGGCTGGCTGTATAGGCGTTTACGTGGCTTTCCCTGTAGGATTCCATTTAGTTTACTAACTAGTTATTTTAATTTTTGGTATCTTTTCTAAATTCTCTTATTTCCCCTCGCATTTCCTCTCCAGAATGCAAATTACGTAGGTGAAGCAGAGTATTTAAACGGAGGAAACTAGAAAGTTGGACAGAGCGTGATTTCGCTAGTGTCTCGCACGTTTGATATTTTGTCCTCCAGCTACGCATTCAAGCCGTTTAGTTAATCTACCGCCGGCGTAGGTTGCTGAGTCAGCCTGTTATGTTAAATTTAATAGTGAAGTCTATCACTACTTCTTACGCTTTGAATTCATTATTAGATGTACCTTAAGTTCTCACCGAAAGGAGTCCGTGTTTTTGTGAGCACGAAGTCCGCGCCTTTCTGTTAAAGCATTATGATAAACAAAAAAGCCTTTTTACACCCTTTCCTTGTTGCGTTACTCTTCAGGCCCGTGTGAAAAGTCGTCAGGCAAAACTCTGAGATTTAGACACTTTGTATGACAGCCAAAAAGGACTGACCTTATAACTCCTTGTGTAACGCGGATATGAGGCAGTTTCTCTTAATGTCCCCACGAAGGAATACCTCCCCTTAGGCATAGCCTTAGCGTGCTTTTCCATAATCATATAAACCAAACCAAACCTCTCAGTTCTTTGCGTGATCTGAAATTAGAACCAACTAAAGTCAATTTTACCCCTTTTACACATTTTGCATTCCACATCCAGGAAAGAGATTCCGCAGATTAATTGAATTAATTTCGGTTTTAATTCATTGCTAACTAAATAATATAATAAATAAACAAGACATTTAGGAAAATTCTGCTGAAAATGTACGATTAATTTCCTTCCTCTTCTTCTTCAAGTTGGGTTTGTTAGGTATCAGATACCTTTGCTAAATAGCATTTTATGTCAAACGCATCAAACCCAATGCTTCATAGCTCAATTTGTTTGGGTCTCTCACTTTATTTATAAGTCTGACAACCCCTTAATAGAGCTCAGATGTAATTATTTAGTATTGAGAGTACCTAAAGTAGTCAAGCGAATGAGGCCAAGGACATCACACTCATATATGTAGGATGAGGTTAGGCTTAATAACAAAGAAGGTAGTGGCGTTTTGTTGCCTTTTTAATAACGAAATAATAACCACAAGGATGTATGTACAAAGTGAAAGAAAGTAGAATAAAAATAAGATTCAGTTCATCGTGAAACAAAATAGCATCACATTATCATAAAAACAGTTAAAAGTCCCTTTTGTTTTATCACATCGAACAGTATCATCGATTCTTCCTGCGCAGCGGCCAAACCTCATCTGCCTGAATCCTCTAAATTTTCCCACACACCTTGAAGAATCATCTAACTGCTGCTGCAGTTGCCAGATGTGAGATGATAACAGAAGTTATAGAAACGAATGGGAACCACGTATATAACATGGCGCACTGTTTTCTAGTTCTTCCAGCGTTTCCAGCATATAGTGTTCAGC
>KK117719.1:398826-409115 GCA_000611955.2 Stegodyphus mimosarum
CATGCGCTAACGAAGTACGAGCTTTCAATTTGAATTAGTGCGGTTAAAGCTGTAAGAAATGAATGTCATTTGTATCAATTAATCTTTTGGCGTAATAGCACATTCAGCTAGCATTTGGAAGATCTGCTGTTCGATTCTTGGTGAGAGCCCAGCCGATTTTCGCGTTTCCTGCTAATAAAACTTAATAGCCTCCAGAAATTCATTTTGCTTTCTAAAATCCAAAAAATTTGCTCCGTCATTTAGAAGCACATTGAAACATTTTATTATCAAAATTGGCCTTTTTTATTTGTAAGAAGAATTACAGTTAATCACTGGTTATAATCACCCTTTCATTACCAGCTTTTTGACAATTTTGACGAAAGCTTTGATACTTTAAAAATTCTTTCAATTTTCGTGTGATTACAATGTCAAAAAACACTACTTCAGTTGGTGAAATAGATTTATTTGAAGTCCTTTGCGATTACAAAAGTCTCTCGACAATATTAATGATTTTTATCCTAATCCACTTTACATAATGCCTTCAAAAGCTTTATCTCATAATTCTTTTAATTTTTTAACTTCTTATTTTAATTGTTTGATAAATCTAAAATTGTTTTCCCTTTTATTATTTATTTTATACCGTCTAATAAGAGACACAATAAAAGCTATATTTTCTACAAATATTTTTAATTCTTGAGCGAAAGGAATTCCGCATCTTTCACTTTTGAAACGCATAGCACTTTTCTATAAAGCCAGTATTAAGATAATCTTTGTTTAGGTTTAAATTTCAAAATGGCTCACTTCCCTTCCATATATTAAACAGTGAAATGTTTAAAATTTTTGATTATTACCTGAGATCTTAAACTGTAAAAGGCCCGTTAGAGGCAGAGAGGTGAAGTCGCTGAATGTCAGTTGTTCGACCTGAATCCGATTCCAGGCGAACGGTCTGGCTGCGTGGACGTCTTCATGGTTTATCCCATGTGTAACGTGAATAAGTGAGTTTTCTCTTAAAAGTGCCTCCACGAAGGCGTCCTTCAACTTAGACAGATAACCCTCCAGTGCTTGCTTTAGCATAAACAACCTTGAATTGTAGAAACACGTTTCGAAGTCCCCAATTCCGAGAATTCTAAAAGGGACTTTTTCTACGGATCTTTGCACCAGTTTCTGTGAAATTTTAAATTATTAACGAAGTAATTGAAATATTTTTCAATTAAACGTTTTCTAGGTATTACGAAGTAATTTCGCAATGGAGATTACTATTAGTATTATTAAGGTATTGCTTGCATTTATTTACTCCTACAGAAAAGAAGTCTGGATTCGCTATACTTTTGTAACACAGTATACTTCTTTTATTGCTAAGTTTTTAAATTCTTGAAAGCAAACACGAGCTCATTTGAACTCCTGGTGAATTTATTTATTTCTCTTCCTCTAACAGCGAAGACTTTTACGGAAGCCGTAGTCCACCACCGAAAAGGAAGCCTTCCAGGCAACCAGTTCCGGTTGAACCGGAAGAAGAACTGGAAGAAGTCGCCACTCCGAGACCGAGGCGAAGGGGCCAGAGTCGAAGAACAAGAAACTGAAAACGTCTAGTTCCTGCCAACTCAACAACGCAGAAAAGTTCCATCTAACAGCATGAACGTTTGGAGATTCGATTAAAGTTTATACACAGCAACAACCATCAAAAATGCATAATAAAGATTTTATTCAACAAAAACAATGTTCTGCAATCTTAAATATGAGAGGGATCGAAAAAATTGGTATTATTGTATATCCTTCAGCATTATTTGTATAATTGTATAAATATGCATTAAACTTTGGATATACATAAATTAGAAATTAGAAATCGAGTAACAGTAGCCTATTAAGTCAGTGACACAAAAAATTAAGAAAATTCAAAGAATTTCGCTTTCTACAACGCCTAAGAATAATAGCAGAGATTTTAACAGATAATAAAGGATTACGGTGTAGTACAGTTTTTATAAACACCAGTTTACATACTGAGCAATATTGATTTAAATATTATTTTTTTTAGAAAAATTATAACTTATTAACTCAGTAATAGGTTTTAAATATGCTAATTTTTAAAACAATTTAAAACAAAAAAAAGTATTTTGTACTTAATTATTGTTATAAATTTTAAAAAGTATTTTTATTATTATTTTTTATTTTACAAGTGTTAATGAAAATCAGAATGCATTTTTGTTGAATTTCTCTTTCTAGTGATATGCTGTGTTGCCATTTTATGAATCAGAGATATAAAAATGTTTAAATATATTTCATTAATTTATGTGCTTTGTTCATTTTGAAGCAATCATTTATGAAGAAGCCCTGTATGTTTAGCATAGTAATTTTCTTATAAAAATGTCATTACAGAGAATATATTCTGAAGAATATGAATTCTTTTTTATTCGCGAATCTCGTTTACAGTAAACATTCCGGTTGTTTTTAATCTTATAAGAGGCTTAAAAGCAATCGACAATCGTCAGTGTTTTAATGTATGTTCTCGGTAGTAAAGTATACAGTTTCTGTCGTAAAAAAAGTATATTTGAGATATGTGATACAGATATTTTGTAATACCTGCGTGAATAAAAAAATTCATTTTCTCATCTATTTGTGAGTTTTTTTCATTTGAAGGATGTAATTTGCGGTATGAATTAATATAAAATGATTAATTATATAATTTTTTAATGCTGTTTCACTAAAACAGCTGCATGTTACTGCATATTTAATTTCATCACGTAATCCGAGTGAAAGCACAAATTCAAAAATCGCAGCAGGTGAAATAAGGATGTTTTTGCTTCATAGCATTATAAGCAAAACTCTCAAACAATGCCTTTCAGAACCATTAACTTTTCAACACGCAGTGTGCTTCAAAATATATTGTAGCAAAAGTTGTCTTCATAACAAAGCTTTATTAGATGTGAAAGCATATGCGTGTAAAGATATAAACGATACCTGAAAGTCACTCCCATCGTTTCCTTTGAAACAAAAGATTTTCGACGATTCTCATTCCGGTGGCATTAGTGGCAGTCTCATAGTGGCAGTGCAATAGAAAAACATTAGTTACAAAAAAAAAAGGCTGTTTCAATCTTGTTAGGAACACCACAGTCTTTCCCCATAATTTTAAGAATCTTAGGCGTTCTTCAAAAATTGGCTTTAGAATGTAAACTTTCAGATTGTAAAATCTGATAAATAAGCTTTTTCAACATTGTATGAGACAAACAAGGTTTTCACTTTTTGTATAATATTTCTCATCGTGCTGGAACTATTGCGAACGAAATTTGATGTTCTTAACCGACAAATATTTCACCTCTCAGAAATGGGCATTAACGCTTTTCTTATACTGAGAGTTAAGAGTAACAGGATTTCCACCATTGTTCTATAAGGATAAGAATGTAATATGTCTGTCCATCTTAGAAGCCACACATCACTTTATTGGTTGTTGATAATGAAAGAATATTTCCATAATTCTCGTTCGAAACCAAGAAAATGAGATATTTATGTCTTTATAAACCCATTCAGTTGAATACAGTTTTCGTCAGAAATCTGAACGTTCGGCAGGAATATTGAACCTTTCCCACGCCATTGCTAACCATTAGAGTATACACTATTCTAGTTTCTTTGTCAGTATTCTTCAAACACACTTCAATATACGCATATATTTTTCACGGAAAACCAGCAGTGCCCTTGAACATATGTCATATAGGTTTCTTGCTACTTCCCTTTCAAAGGTGTTTCTGGGTCTGTCTTATTGGAAACTGAAAACACCAGCTTAAGCAACTATCCTTAATTTATATTTATTTTTGCACTTATTGGACGATAGCTGTGCGCTTTCCACCGTGCGAATTCAACATCTGTTTTGACAAAAATTTTAAAAGAGTGGTAACATAACTGAGTTACTGGTTGGCGACGCTCGGAACTGTTGTATTAAACGTTTACTTGAACATAATATTCAGCATTAAAAGTATCGGTCCTGACTATCTATATTGATCCTGCACTGTTGCAGACATTTCAGCTAAACCTACACTTGAATAAGCATATTACTAAGATTCCACGTAGTCCACATCCTCTTAACTTTGGGTACTCTTTGTTTTCGAGCATATTATACTTCCATATAAGCATTACTGATGACACTTCAGATGTAACGATGTAAATCAAATTTCAGATTGTTAGAACGATATTTAGTTCCAGTGTAACCACAAATTCCTTATGCAAATTTAGGCTTGGAAGATTTTTGAAGTTTATACAAGAAACATTTTTCAGACGAAACCTCAGAAGGAAATATCCAATCCAAATTTAGAAATAATTCGCTTTTCAGCTAGAATAAACTTTCTTAGTCCTTAGTTTGCCGTTCCGGAGTCCGAAGTTTCCTTCGGTAGCATCATTTTCCATAATGGATTCTATAGTAGGAATATATATTAATTCGGCTAATCGTCCTGTGTAGTCAACATTGTTTTTATGAACACCTTATACCTCGTATTAGGTTTCTGGAATGAGAAACATAAGAAGCTAACTATTTCTCACTGACAATCGATTTGCAATTTGTCCAGTTACTAGCTGAATATCCCAATTGCTACAAATTGCTTTCCGCAAGATATTTCTGTACCAATGGGAAGACGAAGTTGTGAGAGATCCTGACCCAAGTTGTAAAAAGAATAATCTACGTTTAAAACATATCTTTACTTCCAGATAATTAACACCGTTTAATTTTTTAACAAGTAATTTTAAATAGAGAAACAAGTATTTAAAAATGACATTGTCATAAATGGATAATAGCTGATTTTATATAAGGAAAAAAATATTTGAAAGCTAGTCTAACCCTTATGAAACTTATGTTCTTGATTATTTATTCGATTAATTTTTAAGTAAAAATTAACTAGTTCTAGAAAGGCATTAGTAATTATTTTTATCCCAAAACAAACGTTCTTGTCGTATTTAAAAACTTAAAAGGATTTCGATGTTCTCTAATTATATTTTAATGTTTTATTATTACTTGAATAATAACTATTTTGTTTAAATTTTATTTAGAAGTAGATGCTTTTGTTTGATAGAAGAGCAATATGATAACACCCAAACTTTTGGTTACAGTTTTCATGTCGATTACAGTCGATTTGAAATTAATATAACTAATTTTAAAACTTTTACACATAGCGAGTTAAAAAATTGTTAAGCTTGTTAAACACTTGTAATTCGACGCGGCCTCAGACCCCAGCGAATTGGCATGTCGCAGGCGTGGTTTTTCACCTGTGTAGCTTATCACATTCCAGTTTCCCTGTAAGGCTGTTATTTGGAAACTGACCACTTATTTATAATTTCAACCATTACTATAAATTCTCCTTTCACTCTTCAACAGAATGCAAATTAGCTGGGCCTTTTTGAGTATAAGAAAAAGCATGTTTCTGCATTTCACGGCACATTACGTTAGTTCCTGCTTGCGTTGATAAGTTTGTAATTATTCGGCTTTGCGTTATTGCTCTCAGGATTTGAATCTGATAGGCTGGTTAGAAGTTCTGAGCCAGCTTAGATTTAGATTTAATTGGGTAGTCTTTGACTACTTTTCTACTCTTTAAACTGGAATTTGACTGTTATTTTAGTTGCATAATCACAAGTTGTGGTTGACTTTGTTAGCACAAGAACGTGCATTTATGTCAAAGTGCATGTTTAAAAAAAAAAGGTTTATTTTAAATCTTTCAAAATCTTACTTTTAGATATAACGATATTTCGCTTTACGTTTGTTAGGTTTTTTGACTATTTAACTTTTACAAGATCAAGTAAAACCGTATACACCTTTAAGTACTCACGAAGGCATTTCTTCGCCGAGGCAGATTTAGCGTAGTAAACTTTCTTTCTTCTTCCTTCCATGTTGAAATATGTTTTTTTCGTGTATTAAATTTCTGTTAATAATAATTCTTGAAATAAAAATTAGGTCACTTAAAAATAAACAAATCCATATTGACAATGTTAAGAATTTTAAAAAGCACAAAAATATAAACTATTCCTTCTTATTCTCCGTTTAAATTTAAAATCAACGTCTTTCGAATATCAATCTGATCCGCCATTCAGGCAAAGCGTAACTCTTTTTCTTATTTTCCATTGCCTGCCGAAGCTATTTATATTTAAATATACTATACTAAATGACATTTAAAATAATTCTAGTTGTTGTCTGGTATTTGAGTTATTTTCAAAGTTGGGATGCTGCTTGTTTCAAACTGTTGCTTTGGGGTTCCATTTTGTCTTCGACTTTGTTTAATATATGGCTCTATATGTATGCTGTTTTTAAGAAAATTGAAATAAAGGGCAAATGACGAATATTTGTTCCTGGTGAAAATAGACAATCGCCATTTGTCTTTCAGAATTCTTTCAGAGAGCAATTAATTTAAATAAGCTTTAACTTTCCCTCCTCATTTTTTTAAAGCATGCAGTTATCTTGAAACACGAAGAAAACATGAGAAATATTTTCACATTGGTCATTGAAATAGATAGCCCTTTCTGATCGACAAAATATACATTTATCTAAAGCAATATTTTACTTTTAGGTCAGATGAAACTCAAATAAAGTATTTGTAAAGTTTGTCCTAATTTTACTAACAATTATTTTACGTTTATGCATCTTTCCTATCTTTCTAGTTTCAGCTTACAGTTTCCTACCAGAATGTAATTTCAGAAACGAAGTTAATGCAAATGAGTAAAGGGTAGTATTTAAGTCGATGTTTCACCGATTTCGTGACAGAGAGTCTGAGTTTCTGACTAGCACGCGTTTGCCTTTTGGTTACGTCTCTGTTAGCTATTGCTACGCTCGGTCATACTTTAGGCCCTTGTTTGGCTTCGCCAACTTAATTAAGATTTAGGGGCCAACTACTTAGCATCTTGATAGTTTTGGCTATATCCTTTAGTTAGCTTTAGTTGAGCTTAGTTTAGCTTAATTTCATAATTATATAGGTTCAAGCCCAAGTGGAGGCTTTGTTGTACGTTCCGAGCTAGGAACTGATTGTATTTATTCTGAGAAATAAAGGGTAGTTAACCCTTCTTAAGTTTCTGTTAATACACTTAAGTGATTATTCGCTTGTTAGTGTTTGTGGGGTTCAAGGATTGAACACTGAATTAAATAAGTAGAACCCCACATATTAACACATAGAATCCATTATATAATATTCATGCAACCAATTCATTCTCGTCCTTTTCAAAAGAACAGAGGAACTGAATAAGCTTTAAATGCTGAGTTATTTTACCATAGCTAGAAATCTATCTAAAAGTACAGAAATTGTTAAATGGCAAAATTCAAAGTCAGCTGAAGCCATTCACCACCATTCATTGCCTCGGTCTTTTGTATTCAAATACGTTTCCAATTTACTCAAGTGTCAAAAATATATCTGACACGTGTCGTGTCATGAAAAGAAAGAGTCTTCTAGTAAATTCTGCATTTGATTACATTCTCCGTTCTAGATGTTTTTCACTGTCGTGTTTAGCAACAATGGTATGTGACATATTCACTTCAAAGCATACCTATCATGACTTATAAAAAGTACCATAAATCTTCAGGAGATGTTAAATAAAGCTTTTAACAGAATCATTTTTTTGTTATACACTATAAAATCTAACCGTTCTTTTTAGTCCAAAGGGGCTTTGTCCCTGAAGGACTATTGTTTTTGTTTTGCGATTTTGAGGTTGGAAACGTTAAAAATCTGAATCACCTTCTCAAACTGTCCCTCAGGGGCTCACTTTTGTGACCACGTCTGTGGCAATCCCGAGGTACTCTAGCCCTTCAGGGGATCATCTTCTTGGTGAGACGGGTGTCATGATCCTGGAGCCCCAGTGATCTATTCTCTTTTCCGGCTCCTCTCCTTTGAGCTGAAGCTTTTTTCTTTCTGTTCTCCCTTGTGGTTTTTCTTCTGAGGTTGGTGCTCATCATGAGAAACTGGAACAAACCTTGTCTCTACATTTCAAGTGGTGAGAAAACTGCCCACTTGTTTGCCGTGCGTGGAGACCCGTTGGAAAGGAGGTCCTGGTAGATGAGGGGCGAGGTACTGTCCCCAACACACTGTTCTGGCCTCTGCTTCAGCTAAACGGGAGACACCTTGTCGTCCTAACGGGTGTCAATCGGCTGGTCATTAGTCCTTGTGTAAGTGGCTTGGGGATAAGCTTTTGGAAGTTCCTGCTTTCGGGAAAGCTGACTGTAGGGCTTCAGATTGCATACAGACCCGGTTAACCATGATGCAGAATTTTGCGTGCCCTTGTTAGATTCCGTGGTGGACCGGGCTGCCGGGTCCGAATCTTATTTTTCCTTTCAATATGGCTGAAACAAATTTAATAAATACAAATGAACATAATTATGTATCAAAACAAGTAAAAACAAATGGAAATGCAAACCTAGATGTAAATGCAGCAAGTCCACCACAGTTTATTGTTATTAATGACTTCACCGGCAATCTCAAAAAGCTGTCATAATTTTTAATTCAAAAGTACATCCAATCTTCAATTACGGAACTGAAGAACATCAAACGGTTGCGCTCTGGAGATCTTCTTGTGGAAACTATATCAGCTACTCAGTCTCCAACACTCCTTGGACTGAACAAACTTGCATAAATCGATGTTAAGTATCAGCATATAAAACACTCAATTTTTCTCTTGGTGTTATCTCAGAGATAGACCTCCTTTTTGTTTCAGAAGATGAAATAGTCTGTGAGTTGTCTGACCAAAATGTGTGTACTGCCAGGCGGATCAAGATGCGTAAAGAGGGTCAGTTGATTAATACAAAGCATATAACCCTGACCTTCAAGTCGCTTGATCAATCTAAAAGTATTAAGGCTGGGTACTTACACTGGTCCGTAAGGCCTTACATACCGAACCCTTTACGATGTTTTCAGTGCCAGCGCTTTGGTCATTCGAAAATGCCCTGTCATGGCAAAATCACATGTGCACGTTGCTCTGTGGAAGGCCATGACAGCGAAAATTGCAGTGCTGAACCATTATGCGCGAACTGCAAAGGAAGCCACACAGCATACTCAGAAAAGGAGGTGCAGACAGTAAGAATAGCAAAAATATATTTTATGCCGAAGCAAGAAAGCTAGTCACAGATGCGCAGCCCCGAAAACTATCCTATGCTGGTGCATTAAAATCCTATAAATCAGTAGCCACACAGACATCAATAGGTTTACCAAACAAACAGTCAATCCAGAATGCGGAAAGAAACAAAACACAAAATCCGGTAGCATCAATATTAAAAACTCAACATAATAAAGAAATGAAAGATAATCAAACTGAAAATAACAAAGAAACAAAGAAAATTTAAAAACTCTCAGAAATCCCAGTTTGAGATCGTCTGGGAGCCTAAGTTCAGACTGTGTAGATTCTGAGATGGATGTGGAAGAGGGACTGGATGTTCCGAAACATCTGCTTCCACGAAAATAAAAAAACAGCACCGAAAGTACAAACATACAACATAATGGCCATGCTCATTTCATGGAATTGTCGCGGCTTCCACCAAAATCTCGATAATATTAAAGATTTGATAGATTTACACCACCCTGTGCACTTAGCAGTTGAAGAGACTTTGCTAAAACCTCTTCAACAATCAAAGCTTCGGAGATACTGCCTCACAAGTAAAGACAATTTAGTAGGTGAGCATGTGAACAGGGCTGTCGGCCTCCTTACTTCACTTGACTATCCCTCTAATTCAATATCTTTAAACACAGGCCTCCAAACTGTTGCTGTCCAAGTAAATATACGAAACTTAATTTCAATCTGTTCTGTGTATTTGTCTCCAAATCAACATATCAATCAATATGATTTAGACGACCTAATAGAGCAGCTACCTAAACCCTTTATCTTAAAGGGGACTTAAAGGGACATAGTCCACTGTGGGGAAGTAGGGACAGAAACTCTCGAGGCAAACAAATTGAGCAAATGATCGAAGATCATTGCCTTTGCCTCCTCAATATGGGGCAGAATACTTACTTTCATGAACCTACAAGGACTTGTCACGCTCTTGATCTTGTCATATGTTCTCTATCTCTTTTGCCATTTTCCACCCTTCATGTTGGCAGTTATCCGTATAACAGTGACCGTTTTCCCATTGTTGTATCTATCACACAAGAAAAATTAAAACCCATACCAAGACCTTCCTGTTTTATACTTATTAGGGCGGACTGGGAAATTTCCTCGTCTTATGCAAAGATTACAGAAGAGATGGTAAAAGATGTGCCAATCGACGATGCTGTGAAAGCAGTCGCGGACGTCATTATTCAGGCAGCTACTGTATTTATTCCGACAACATCAACGAAGCTTCCCAAGTACACAATACCATGGTGGAG
>KK117719.1:409168-437147 GCA_000611955.2 Stegodyphus mimosarum
AAGCAACAGAAAAAGCTTGGGGAATTTTTCATAAATACCCGATCTTGTCAAACCTTACTGCTTTTAAAAAAGCTAAAGCAAATGTAAGAAGAGTGAGGCGGAAAAGCCAGAGGAATTCATGAATGTCCTATGTGTCTGGGATGACATCCTCTACAACAAGTAAACGCGTATGGCAAAGAGTTAGAAAAGCATGCGGACTCTATAAAGACCACTCTTTCATTAGGATAAAGGGATATGAAATGAGGATGGATTCTATAAACCTTATTGGCGAGAATTTTGCTGCCATTTCTAGCAGCAGTAACTATCCGCCGACGTTTCTTTCTGTCAAGCTACGCTCTGAGAAAGCTCCCATTGCATTTAACTCCACTAACTCCGAGCCATATAATAGCGAATTTACACTTTCTGAGCTAAGAACATCTTTGATGCAGCCAGATAGTACCAGTCCGGGTTTAGACGGTGTGAGATATGAAATGTTGAAGCATTTTCCCTGTATGTCATTAACTACCCTTCTCGCCCTTTATAACAGAGTTTGGAAGGAGCATAATTTTCCCACTGCATGGAAGAGAGCTGTTGTCATTCCCATAGCCAAGCCTGGGAAAAACCCGAAGAATCTCTCGAAACTATCGGCCCATTGCTCTTACGAGCTGTATTTACAAACTATTTGAAAAAATGGTAAACTGTTGGTAGTCTATTATGTGGAAAAATGCAACATAATCTCCCCTTATCAGCGCGGTTTCAGAAAAGAAAGAACAACGATAGATAATATGCTCCTGTTAGAGACATCTATTCGTAAAGCCTTCATTAAACGAAACCATCTTGCTGCCGTCTTCTTTGACATCAAAAAGGCTTACGATAAGGCACGGAGATATGATATTTTGCAGGATCTTCATGCTAGTGACCTGCGTGGGAACCTACCAATTTTCATCCATAACTTCTTGAAGGCAAGAACTTTCTAAGTGAGGATTGGCTCTGTTTTGTCAAATGACTTTGACCAAGAAGAAGGTGTCCCTCAAGGCTGCGTCTTAAGTGTGACTTTGTTTAGTTTAAAAATAAATTCTGTTTTAAAGGAACTTCCTCCTACGGTTTCAGGATCATTGTACGTTGATGACCTCCAGATAAATTGATATGGTACAGATATGAGGTATGTTGAGAGATAGGAGCAGATTGCCATTAATAGAATCCAGAAATGGTCTGAAACACAAGGATTTGTGTTTTCAAAAGACAAGACTGTTTGTATGCACTTTTGTAAAAACCGGGGTCTTCATACTGAGCCTGAGCTGCATTTTATGGATCAGAAATTTCAGTTGCATTAGAAGAAAAGTTTCTAGGAAGCTTACCTTCCTTCCTCATGTCCAGTATTTGCGGAAGAAGAGTTTCAAATCTCGAAATCTCTTAAAAGTCTTGGCGAATACCTCCTGGGGTGCAGAGCGTTGCTCCTTACATCTTATTTATAGAGCGCTCTTTCGATCTAGATTAGACTATGGCTCAGTTGTTTATGGATCCGACCGGCCTTCAACACTGTTAAAACTAAATCCTATTCATCATCAAGCTCCGAGAATTTTGTAATCGTGCCATATCAGAAGCGTTAGTGCTTTCGTCCATGGCTAACAAATAAAATTTAAAATTGATGCATTTTCTTTTTAAGGACTTTTCCAACTGCATTCCACAACTCTTCAATTCTTGAGGCTATAGTTTGGTGTGATAAACTGACTTTAGAAAAATCCAACTTTTTTTCAGAGCAAATTATGTTTGCTACACTTTCCTTATATTCTTTTATATATTCGTCATCAATGAAGGGGTTTGATTTTTTCACTATTAAATTCGCTACGACATAATATTTTGCAATGTTATTAATTTGAGTAGCTGTCTGTTTAAAAAAATTGTTCAGACAATAGCCTTTTTTCAGTTCTGTTATTTTATCTTTACGGCAATGACGAGATATGCGTCATATTTACGGCGTGCTTTTGACTATAATGTCGTTTCAAATTGCAGTCTTTAAAAACTGGCACAAAGTCCCTACAAATTAAGTAAAGTGCTTTACTATTCTTCTCATTAAAAAAATATTTCTTCGTCCAGTTTTCATTAAAAACTCTTTTTTCATCTTCAATTTTTCTTTTTTTAATGTTCTGCTTGTTTTTTAATGACATGGAGACCTCTCAAAAAATTACATATTTTAATAAGCAAATATCCATAATGGATATGAATTATTCATACCTTTTTAAGAATTTGATACAAGAGTTAGGAACTTAAAATACACTGCATACAAATATTGTAATTCGTCGAAAATTTGCATACATTTAAAAAATTTTTAAAAGTTTAACGGCGGCAGAAAGACATTGACAATTAACGTTAATTATTTTTGGAAATATAAAATCGAGTGGATAGATACAGAATTCAAAGCGTAAATTCTCATGTCTAGTAAAATATACCAAATGGAACGGTTTTAGAATGTATTTAAATATTTTACAAATTGTGAATTTTTGTGAATTGCAAAAGTATAAATTGAACTGCATGCCAACTTATTTGTAAAGCTATTTCTTGAACTTAATTATTATTATTACTTACAAACCTGAAATTCTGGTCCCGCAAATGACAAAGACAGTTCCCGCCAAGAATGAAAGAAGCAACAGTACTCCCTTACAATGACATAAGCCTGTGGCACCATTTAGGTGCAAAACGAAACGTGAAATATGAATATTATAATATTCTTAACCTACACGGAGAAAAAGCGGGATCCGTATTGAAAATAAGAGAAATAAACTTAGTTACTTTCACGTGATACCATGATTTTATACACCATGACACACTAAGATGGTTTTATTTAAATTTTAATTTAAAAATAAATGTCAAAGAATCTATTTTATACGAATCAAATTCAAACATTTATTTTTTTAATAAAAACATGTAAATTTAAATACTTTCATAATTTGCGTTCGGGCCGCACTGTAGACACCCATGTTCTAGTGCATTCGAAACGAATGCTATTTCCATTATTTCCAACTCATCATAAATGGCTAGCTTTATTCACTTAATCAAACCCAAAAAATCTCTTGCTTTAAAATGAATCTTACTCTCTTTCTTACAGATTTCATCAATACTTCCCCTTCCTCTTTTCCTCCTTACCAAAAAAAAAAAAAAAAAAAAAAAAAAAAAAAAAAAAAAAAAACTGATGTATAAAACAATGACCCTATTTATTTTTAAATTCATCCTTGTAGCCGTAGCCTTCGAAAATAGATGAAGTTACTTTTTTTTTATTCTTACTTTTATTTTTGAATAAACGTGCCGAGCTTAAAAACGAATTGCTCGGACTTCCTGGTCAGTTCGGAAAAATGCGGTTCCATCTGGTTTGTGGCAGAGAAAGGTACTTCTCTCTTCACTTTGACCAAATTGTCTCAGCACTTCCAGAAACTTTTTTCTTCAAAGAAAACTGATCGATTGCAGTAAACAAACTATTGTATATTTCGCAAGCTGACAAGGTTTATTAAACAGTAAGAATTAAATATATACATCGGCGGATAATCTACTAAAATGCTTCATCCTCCCGGCTGCTTGTAACATTTCTACCATCAACGGAAACGAGATTTCTCTTCCTTTTTTTCATTTTTATGAGAAAGAACTTAAGCAAAATAAATACAGTAGCAATACAGGTACAGAATTTTGCTGTCGCAATCATCTCCGTACGACAACCACTTATGAATCTGTTTATTAGGTCATGGTAAATCACATTTGGGCTATATCCCTACTAGAAGTATCTTTTGCGGAAGTAACTTCAAAGAAAAATTGGCTGATATTCCTGTTAGACATCGAAAAGTCATGAAAATTCTCATGCAAGCACACCATTTGTCGAGATTTGAACCCGGATCGAATTACCAGGGTTAGAGATTATTTGGGTTATAGCAAAGCACACGAAAGCTATCTGCCTGAGAAGAAAATGAGTTCATGGAGGATGTTTTGAAGAAAACTGGTTGGTATCCATATTACGCATGGGGAAAAACATAAAAACTCCCATGCAGCCAGCTCGTTCGTTCGGATTTGAAACCAATTGAACTATTAGTATTCTTATGGCTCGGCCGCTTCGAAATACCACTGATTAGGGATTTCATCACTCAACCATTGGTAAGCCTTTTTGAAAACTGAAATTAATTACATCTGAAATAGCTTTTGCAATCAATAATAGTAAAAAAAGTTCAGTAACTAAGAGAAATGAGATAGAAGCAAAGAATCTGATTTTGTGATTTTTCCAATCTAATATTATTGTTTATAGAAGCCTAAAGAGCTCAAAGAAATGCTAAAGGCCCATTTACAGTAACAGATCTTTGAGGCCAAGAAACGACACGAATTCAACAGCTCCTTTAAGGGAGGGAAGGAAGGCACCGTCTCGTTTTGAGATAAAAATTAAGTATCAATGTATTTATTGCATAAAATATGTAAACATCCAATGTGATAGTATCATTCAAAATTCGAAGAGTGAAATACTTTCTCAGCACTTGAAACTAATTCTATTTAAAGCCTTCAAAATCGTGCGCGTTTCCTAAGTTTCACTACTGTAAACAGGCTATAAAACCTCGGAAACAAATCTTCACGCCCATTGGCGTCGTTGTTAAGCCGAAAAATAACTTTATGGTTTCTAGAAACCCTAAAATTTTCAAACTGAATGATCTTACTTTTTCAGTTTTTTACATTTTTACGATCGCTGATGTCTCATTGTCAGTATTACATGCTTATGATCTTTCACTGAAAGCATTAAATTCAAATACTGATTGTTAAATACCAGCTACTAAATTCAAAATATTGACATTTCGTGGTATCTATCTTATAGCTATAAAACTTGGAACAAAACCAATCAACATTTGCGGCCCTTTGTGATTTTGTTTTTTCCGTGTCATAACTTTTTAAAGTAATGTTGCTATTTTTATTCTTACAAAATTGTTTCGCAAATGATATAGTATTTATTACGTTTGGAAATGGCATTACGTTTCAAAAATGTGTTCAGACGCTGAAAACACGTGTTTGCTGCAAAATATCCGCATCAAGCTTTACTTAGGTAATTTCTTTTTCTCACACTATGAATTTTGCTTGATATTGCAGTAATTTTAATTGAGCTGATTATTAATTGACCGAACGCAATTTAAATTTAGATTTCATTTACGAATATGTGTTTGATATCGGTTGTAGTGAAGAGCTAAGCGCAGTTAACTGTGCCATCTAGGGCGCAGGATAACATCAGCAATTAACACGACCTTTCTACGAAGACCCTCCTCCACTTAAGTCCAAAATTAGGTGAAACCACGGGTGGTCAGCTGGTAAAAAATTCTTGCATTCTCCGATGGGTCTTTTAATGGTTAAACCGCTGGGCTGGCTTCCGCTCCGAATATATATCTGGGTATACTCATACGGAATTGAGTGCCAATCCAGCAGGGAGATTCCAGAGTGGACCATCCCACGGTAACACAACTCCGCGGAGACGGCAAATTTGTTGTTCTATTCATATAAGTAAGGATACACGTGGGCACAGTTACAGGGCTCTTGAGGATTTGCTAGCATTCTATTGTCATACTGAAAATTAGATAATAGGGAATTAATTATATCTGAATATAGAAATATTTACACTGTTGTTGCATTACATATATTAAGTGTTACGGTCTTTTAATGGTGTAAGGAGTTAACACAGGCAGCTAGCAAACTGGAAGATCCGCGGTTCGAATCCGGGCAATAGCACAGATGGTTTTTCACATCCTGCTCCAAAAGATGCTCGTAATCTTTACTAACTTAGAAAGAGGTAAGTGGAAATACAAAGCCGATACAATTTACGAACAGTAACTACATTTTTGCATGAAATATTCAAGTTCGTTTTTAACAGGATGCTGTTCAACGTCGACGATAATTGATATTTTTTTAAATATTCCTCATTTCTACAAGAGGTCATCTTATGAAAGTGCTTGCCATGGCAGGTTCACTACATTTTACTACCAGTTGCCACTACGAAATATACAAATTGTTGTTAAGAAGCAAACTTGATCGTTTTGCAGCTTGTTGTTGTCTACCAACGGTTCGTAAACGATAACAATTATTTTTATTTTGAAAATTATATTAAAGATCCTGCCATGATGGCAACGATTCTCCGAATTTTTATGTCAATATTTTATTTCGTTTTCTTTTGTAAACGGAAAAGATAATCTTCGTTTAATTTACAGTCATGAAAGGTTTCAAGCCGAATATTTTATTGCAGATCTGGAAAAAACAATTTCTTCAGTTTTTAGCCCAAACGGCGTTAGCCCAGAAGAGCTATTAATTTCATTTTGGCATTTTGCGTCGAAGACTTTAAAAGTCAGAATCACTTTTCAAATTGTTGCCACTAAATATGTATTACATTTAAAGATATTAAACATGAAGAAATTGCATGAATGTATGTGTTTCTCGCATTGTGAAAAAACAACGCAGTCCTCCGAATATGAACACCTGGAAGCCCGAATTTTGAATTTCGAATTTGTTTCATAGTATATTTCATATTTTGTAAAGCTTTAAGAGACTTTTGATTAACAAACTCAATGCCTTCAAAGCGAGAAATGGCGACACTCTACGGGGAAAAAATATTTTTATCTTCAACGCGCGACACTGTGTATCGGAAATTCTAAAGATATGTTGTTTTTAAATGCTTTATTGTGTATTTCAAATTTTGTAAACCTTTAAAATTTTTTCATTAATAAACTCAACGATTTCAAAGCAAGTAATGGCAACACACTGTATGGAGTGTGAGACTGTCTATCGGAAATTCTAAGATAGGCTTATAAGGTATTTCTCTCGTCTTCTTGGCATGCCTTCGTGGTCAGCACGCTCGGCGCGTATTCGACAGGTCCGTGAAAGGCAGTCCCGGCGAAGGCATTGTTCATTTTTCACGTCTTCTGCTTTCCAAAAATAACTTAATGCCTTTACAGGCTATTTTTAAATATTTTAACCCAAATGCTTTTCAAACGTCTATGTGTATGTAAATGAAAAAAACGCGCCTTTGACCGTAATATAAAATCTGAAAGCTTTCAGTTTTTTTAGCCCAAAGGCGTTATCCCAGAAGGGCTATTAATTTCTCGCATTGTGAAAAAACAGCGGTATCTAGAGACATCAAATTTTGAATAACGCAGTCCTCCACTTGAATATGGGCTTCTGAAATCCCAACTCTGGAATTTGTTTTATTATCTATTTCATATTTTGTAAAACGTTAACGAATTTATAAACTCAACGATTTCAAAACATTCCATTAACATTAGCATCGCGTGCATCGTCAGGCACGGGTATTTTATGCGCGAAGTTTCTTTATATTTTTTACTGGCATTACGTTGGTAGCATAGCAGCACAAAAACGTTACAACGTTTAAAGATATTTTTCGTCAAATGACTTTGAAAGTCTGTATCACTTTTCGAATCCCGTTTTGAATTCCCTGATGGAATTAAAAAAAAAAAAAATCGCCCGTTTGGGCGAAGAATAAAATTTTTTCTAACATTTTTTTTATTTGATTTTTATCTTATTGTTAGTTTTTTATTTATTTATCAGTCCAAAGGGGCTTTGCCCCCGAAGGACTATTGTTTTCGTTTTACGATTTTGCATCGAATCACTCTGAATGTCCGTTTTACTTTTCACATTGTTGCCACCAAATATTATTGCCCTCTATTATATTTGAAGAAATTAAATAATGCAGAATCTGCCTAAATATATGTATGTTTCTCGCCCTGTGATAAAACAACGGTACCTAGAGCCATCCGATTTTGCATGACGTAATCTTACTGCGAATATGAGCATCTGGAAATCCAAATTTGAAATTTAGAATATTTTTATTATCGATTTCATATTTTGTAAAATTTTAATGAATTTTTGATTAACAAACTCGAGGATTTAAAGCGAGCAATGGCAACTTGTACAGAAAGAACATTTTTATTTCCAGCGCGTGATACTGTGTATCGGAAATTTTAATGATATTCTCAATTTAAAATTCTTTTGCGATGTTTCTCTTGAACTGAATTTTATGGTTTAAGTGCGAAGAACATGATATTTAGTAAGTAAAGGTAACACACAAAATGTAAAAAAAAAAAAAAAAACGCCCCTTTGAATCTTTCTTTTTGTTTTATTTTTTCGTAAAGCCCATTTCTATTCAGTAAGATTAAACTAAAATATAATTTTGTAATCATATAAAATAACAAAATAGTAATACCAGAAAGCGAACAAACAGTAAAATTACATCAAATTTTATGGTTATAAAGTTATTGTTATTGCTTTGTATAAACAATTTGTAACGAATTTATTGAACGCTTTCAGTACCCATATGTTTGTTGAGCAGATTTTTTGTTACATTTTATTTTTACTTGATATAGCTTACCAGCGATTCAAGCTCACAAAGAATGCCTATGCACGGCAGATATTAGCTTTCTACTGATGTTTATAGGCTATATATTTACAGGTGTCGTAGGCATGTCATACATGTCATATACATTTATCTAAATTAATATTACAGCTCTTTAATATTATGTACCACATTATATTATTTACTTTGATTATTTAAATCATCAAATCATTTTTAAATGGGAATAAATAAATAATAAAATGACAAACTAAGTTTTAGTTGGCCCAGGAAAAAAATTAAAACAAATCGTTTGCATATCCAGAATCAAGACAGCTAGAGTTATGATACCTTCTTTTAAACATATCAAAACAAATGATTGTGTGCCCAATACGCAATGTATGGCGTATGAAACATCTTTTGCTAACTACAGTAATGCTGCAAATAATTTTAATTTGTATAAATTAGATATATGATTAAAAATAAAATTAAATAGCTATTGTGTCTGTTGCTTTTAAATTATTTAGTTTATTAAGTGGTACTTCCAGACCTTTAAATTCAAAAGCTAAATTTAATTTCTTATATTTTGCCAAATGGCAGCACTTTGAGATTCCGCCATGTACGCTAAAAGCCTAAAAGCAATCAAAGCAGTCAGCATAAGTATTTCTATTTTTTCGCTTTCAAGGAGGCGAAAGTGAGTTCCTAATATCTGATGGAATTAATTTTATTTAAAACTGGATAGAACCGGATTAAACCGATGTTATTTGGATAACAAGTTCTTGACGATGACCTCTAATAACTGGACCTTGTTAAACGGGTATATGTAAAATAATAAATAGATAAAACGAATTGCATTTCATTTTCGAAACAAAAAAAAAAAAAAACTGTTCGCAGTAATTTGACAAATTTTGTTTGAAGTCGAGAAGATTGCTAAAGTTTTTGAATTTTGGGTTTACCAGACAATTGTGGAGTGGCATTTTCAATAACTATAACGTAATACCTATTCGTGGTTCTTAATAACTATTGCGTTGGCATAAAATAGTTTGGTACCTAATTACTATCCAATAAATGCTTTATTGGGCTAGTATAGATTAGAGCGGATTTATTAAATTATGAAACAACATACTACAGATATCTATGAGTTAGAAACGTAACCTGAATGATTATGACATCAAAGTATCCAGTCCAAAATGCTAAATTCTACTGAAAAACGGCTTTTTGAATATATGTCAAACGAAGCAGATCAAATGTAGAGATATTATGCGAAGCCCTTATTCATGCAGAAATATTCAAATCTCTGACCTCGATGCGTAGAATTTGAAAAATACTACTGAAAGAGAAAAAAAAAAAAAAAACTTTCGAGCCAGTAATTAAACGAAAAGAGCTAGAATTCTAAAGTTGCTATGAATTTCCGGCGGACGGGTTGGCTACGCTGCCGATATAAGCAAGCAGTAATACTTAAATTTTTTTTTGCCGACCAGCATCCCAGTAAACATTCAACATTGAAAATTTCATTCTGGGTTTGATTCTCGGATTAGGTTCCTTCTGTGTGGGTTTTTTTATAGCCCAAAAGAGCGTTAGCTCAGAAGGGTTATTTATTTCGTTTTGGCATTTTGCGTCGGTTCACTATAAACGGCGAATGACTTTTGAAATTGTTGCCACCAAATATTATCGCCCTCTATTATATTTAAAGAAATTAAATAATGAAGAATCTGCATAAATGTATGTATGTTTCTTGCATTGTATTAAAACAACGGTACCTAGAGCCATCAAATTTTGAATAACTTACGTCTCCACCCGAATATGGGCATTTGGAAGCCCAAATTTGGAATTTGTTTCATTATCTATTTCGTATTTTGTAAAGCGTTTATGAGTTTTGATTAAGAAAGTCAACGATTTTAAAGCAAGCAATGGCAACACTATACGGGGGGAATCATTTTTATCTACAGCGCGCGAGACTGTGCATCGGAAATTTTAAAAATATGTTCTTTTAAATACTTTGCGATATTGTTGTTGGATTGAATTTTATGGTTTAAGTGCGAAGAACGTGATATTTAATAAATAAAGGTAACACACAAATTGTTTAAAAAACGCCAATATAAAATCTGAATACTTTCAGGTGTTTAAAAATTTTTCTTACTTCCCCTCGTCCGATTTGTAACTAACTAACTATGAACTGGTTTCCTTTTGAAGCTCCTGAAAAGGCATCTCTTTCAATGTGGATATATTTATATTTTAAGCACCTTCTAAGGGTTGCCGAGTAAACCAACTTTAAACTATTTATTAAATCTATGGATACAAAAAGGAGGAGATTCTCTAAGAGAAATTTTGTAACATTAGCGTTTATTAGTTCTTTAGTTCCTTCAGTAGCGTGAAGTCTTATATGAAATATCCGATCATATTGCAGCAGATGGGGTTAATTGCTTGAATCCGTCGGCGTTCTATTTGTATTATCATTCGTTAAATTTATGTTCGAGTATAAAATCCAGAGGAAAGTGATCATTCAACTTGTTATTAACACGCATACAAGTTTTATTTACCTGTAATACAAATATAATACAAGTGGTTTACAAATACAATTATTAGACACGCGTCTACGGTATTATTACGCTTAATACTTTTTCTTCCACGCTAATATCAAGCTACCGAATAACTCCGAAGGCAGAACGCTCGGAGCGCCACCTAATGGCAAGCGATATCAATTCATAACAGTGCCTAACTCACATCGGTTAAATCCAGATAACTGGACTGACAATACAAGATTTATCACAGATTAACACTGCGCAATCTGAAGGATCACTAAGAAAAAAATTTTCACCCTCCTCCCCTTAAAAATGCATAACAGTTTTTACAAAATATGTATAAATGAAAAATACGCCCCTTCGGGCGTAATATAAAGTCTGAAAGCTTTCAGGTTTTTTTTTTAAGCACGAGAAATGAAAAATGTAGTGTCCTGGCCGGATTCGAACACTAAACCTGCCGACTTCTGGCCGGACGTGCTATCCAATTATACCACGAAGGCAAGTGGTAAGGAGGGAGGAAACACCTTATTACTTGGATCAGATTCTTTTTTCCGCTTCAGTAATTTCATATCAGTTTGAACTGTTTTAAAAAAACTGTCAGAGTTCAAATATGCACTTGTTTTTTACATGTGTTAAAATTTAAACTCATCTTTTTGTTTCATCACTTTAGAAACGAAGTTCAATAATCTCACATCACAAGAATTAAAAACAATTTACTGTAATTAAAAGGCATTGATGCCCTGCACAATTTAAGTAGTCGACGGATAATAAATCAGATTATCTAACTATAACAAGAACGGCAGCATATCGCGAGAACTGTGAAATAATTGGATTTTCATCCTTAAATAAAAATTAACAAATTTCTGGCTTTGATAGTTCAGTGATAAAAGAATCATTTGAAAAGGTTTTGAATTCAAAGTCCAAATTTCTTCGGAACTCAATTAAATTAACATAATTGTTTTCTCATACTGCAGCGTAAATTTTATACACGTGGATTTGTATTTCTATTTGCATGCAACGGGTGTGCAAAAATTCAGTTTCTTCAATTTATTGGTGTCATTTCCTTGCCGGAGAAAGGTGGTGAACTTTTAAACATTGTATAATACGGAAAATAAATCCTACTTCAAAGGTTAAAAGAAAACGTTTTTTCACTTTTTTTGGGGGGAAAAAAGGGTGGCAATGTTATATTATCATGCAAATAAAAAAATTACACGATTTATCACTTCAATTTAGATTAAATAATACAGCTCCTTTTTGCCTCTAGTGACATGTTCCGCCCAAAACAATTTGTCGAAACACCGGAAAAGAAGAAAATTAAACAGGCATAAACTTAAATTGTACAGCACCACCTTTGCAGAAAGGAATACACAATGGATTAAAAAGCAGTTCGTGTTAACCCACTTATGTTCAAACTTGCCTCGAAAGAACTGATGATCACAGAATCTTGTGATGTTCAGTATGTCATAAAATAAGGGAGAGGTTTTTGCAATATCGGAATTTAAACGTTAAAGAATTCTCTTGTTCCATTTTCAAAACGAGTTTTCTGGAATTTTTAATGTTGTCTTCTATAAGCAATTCCATGAAATTTTCTTTCGAATGTGCACCTCTGACCGTTACATTTGAACTCGGATGAAACCTGTCTGACATGTTTTTCCAAAATCATCAAAAAGACCTACATGCCATCCACGCATGCGCCGAAGTGAGATTCATAATATCCTTTTGTAATCTACTAAAATTCTCTTCAGACGTTCTTTTTTGTGTCTACTAATCAAAATTTATCTTGAAAGATGATTGGTTCGATTTTCGGTTTAGTTCTCACTGCTCTCCTCTGGCAAAAAGGTAAAAATAAATTATATATATATATATATATATGTTCTCTGCTCGTAATGTATTTCACCTGTAAGTGAAATTTAGCAGGCATCACCTTGAAATGAGGTCATGATTAATGTAAAGAGATATAATGAATAGGCGCTTGCAAACTAGCTTCGTGATTAAATGACGTCATTAAGTTACGCCTATTTCTTTCAGACGATCGGAAAAAAGTTATTCTGAAGAATGCTTTTACTTTTCAATGATGAGTTCTTAAGAAAATTACTAAGCATAAATATAATTGGAAAATATCATAATAATAAATATAATAACTTTAAAATAAAATCGATTATAAAAATTAGATATTTTTCATAAATTCCATTTAATTCTGATAGAGATGATTTGCTTTTAAATTATTAAAACTAATAAATTTGGACGAATTTTATATTATGATATAATATAAAAACTTTTAAAAAACAATTACTATTTGTTATAAACTTGTTTAAAACTTAAGAGAATATTTTAATAAATTAAATTTCTTAAAAATTATTCTCATGCCCGTTTTAAATTTTTCAGTTGCAAAACCATTCGAACAGTGCAGTGCAGTGCTGCTTTTGCCTAATTTTTAAATTAAAATAAAGGCAAGTTTCAAGAAGACTTCCATTTTTATTACAAATTTTCCGAAAGTGTGACTACAATTTTACAATATGTTCATAAAGTTCTCTTTCATATGATCAATTAATTTTTGTCGTAATTTATTGATCAAGAATTTTTTTAAAATCTGGCTTGTGTGTGTAAGTGACCCTAATCATTTAAGTTACTTAATACGCTGCCATAATAATCCAACATTAAATTACTCCGGGAACTTGCAAGGTAATAAACTGATTTGTTGTAGCTTAGAATAACACTTATTTCGATACTTTGGAGGGAGATAAAAAATAATCTGAATTAAACATTAGGTTGCAATTTGTTGAATTATAAAATATATACATTATTACTGTTTCCTATTTAGCATTCATATATCATAAGTGAACGGTGAATTAAACATACGGGACTTAGTACTTTTCTGAAGTGTTTTTATTCACGTTTAGACGAGTTCAAGCGTAAACTTTTGCTGAATGAAACGAAGTTGTTAAATTATAAAATTTGCTTTGGAACTAAAAATGTATTAATTTTAACAGTTTAATGTTTTTATCACCTGATGTAGGTCTAAATATGTGAAAATATCTCATTTGCTTTAATATAAACCCAGTTTTCCAGGAATAAAAATTGAAGCATTTTTCAACAGAATAAAACAGCTACAACTGGGACAAAGATAGACAAAGAACGTAAGAAAATTGAAGAGACTGGTTTACTGTTATGTTCAGGTTTTTTTTTTTTTACGTTGAATATTGTTATAAGCATACCAGCCTGTTTATCAGGAAGTAACTCTGGATGACGAGGCTTGCTGCATGGGCGTTTAGGTTTTCTGTCTTGGGTAAGCTTATCATAATTTTAAAAAATCTAATCTAGAACAAGATGCATTAGAAATATGCAACGATACAATATCAAGCAAATTTGTAATTTATCTTTTGTGGCTGGCAAGCCTAGAAAGGAAAGGGCAAAAATAAAAGCACAAACTAATTAATTAATCGAAGATGCAAGAAAAACAGAAGAATCATGCAAAACTTGACTCTTTGTAAGAGGCAGATCAGCAATTCCCCTGAACAACCAGTTTTCTAAATTCATTTCTGGATAAATTAAAAAAAATTGAATGATTTAAAAAAAATTTAAGGCCAAAAATTAAAAATTTTAAAATTTAAAGTCATTCTAAAAATAAATCTGCTCTAAAGTCGACAGAACAAGCACTGCCAACATTTAATTCCACAATCTAGAGTAGTGGTTAATCTAAAGTAGAAGTAGAGCAGTGTTCCGCAGAAAAAAAGTAAAAATTCGGAAAGAAAATTATAAAATACTCACTCTAGTTGACAAGTGTTAGTTTAATAAAATATATGAAGATATATTTAATTAGAGATTAGTTTTGAAACTTAATGTGTGGTCATCATATCATACGCCAAAGGGAATGACGTGCAAAGCTTTGCCAAACCAAACAGTTTTCTGGCGGAAAATGAACTGAATTCAGACGACAGCGTTAAAACTTAATACAACAGAGCACCTCTTTCAGTCGAAAAAACTAAATATTTCCCAGAAGGAAAAACTAATGGCTAGATGCAAAGTTATCAGAAGGTTTTTTTTGTGAAGGAAAGGGAACAATTTACCGACATACCAACAAATTCGACTTTAAAATCTAAATTTAAGCAAGAGCAGCTCTTAAATTCGGGATGTAGTTTCATGTAGAATACCTAGAAGTTTCTCCCACAGCTATAAACATCTTAATATCATTTGGTACAACGCATTTAATTGTAAAATCTATCTCAACTTATATGGCAGTAGAAACAAAATGCAGAAATAAATTAAATGCAGAATATGAAATGCGATTGCAGATAACATCAATGGCGCTAAATTCGACACTTTGTGTAAATAAATAAATAAAGCATTCCCTTACTACTAAATATAAGGTAAAGGTAGGTGACATTTGGAGCACGAGTTAATACTATTAATAAGTAAAGTAACTTTTGTTAAACTTTAACTTTATGTTAAAGTGTTTTCAGAAAAATAGTGCATTTCTTTAGCGTCTACGTAATGTACCAATAACGCTTTGATCTACTTTAAATATCACTTCCCGATATATTTTTCTAAGGTTGGAAGGGATTCCCCTCGAAAATGCAATGCATCATAATTAAAATTGTAAAGTGCAGATTGTCCCCACTGTGCTGTGCATTCCATAGAGCAGCTATTCTCAACCTGTGGTATGCGTACCACTGGTAATACGTAAGAGAAAAATAGGTGGTACGCAAAGAAATAAAGTATTTTTACTATTAAATTCAAAAATTAAATATCCCCAACATCCTGTTTACATTTTTTCTCTATCATTGGTAAATTTATGAGAGCTGAGCTTCGTTTAAGGCCAATAGCCGCTCATAGACAAATAATCCGTTTTCTTTTCCACAAATATTCTTTTAGCCATAGACACAACAAAATTTGTCATACATGATGTTTTTAAAAGGAATAATAGAAGTGGATGTTGTTTTTAATAAGAAATGAAAATACGTTGCTATAAAAAGATAATGGTATTTCATTAATTCTTTTAGTGTTGATCGATTTATTAGCATGTCTGCACTTTATGTTGCCACCATTTTTAGGCTCATATTGCTCCGTTTTCAGTTAAAATAATTTTTCTACGTCGATTTGCTATTCTTGACAGCAGGTATTTTGTCTTCTTGTTGCTGTGTATTCCTTGCTTTTCTGTGAGATTTGAGAATACCGTCATTTGTTTCTGAAGATCTCGTAATATATTTTGCATTTCAATATTTGTGAAAAAATAACAAAACCTAGGTTTTAAAAATGTACAAATGGCTAGGCATGACTAAACGGAAAAGTGATGATTCACAGGTGATGGATCCAGGACAATGTACTAGCACTACGAATACTGAAAAGAAAAGAATCGTTTATAAAAAATCGTTTATAAGAAAAGTTATCTATCATTTGGTTTATTTGGAAGGGAGATGAAATGGACCCTCAAACTTAAAGTGTTGTTTGGGGTGAAGTATTATCCAATTAAAGAATGAAATCATCATTTCTCAAAAGACATCTTGATTCTAAGCATGTTAAAGGATAAATCTGAAGAATATTTTAAGAGGAAATTATCAGAGTTCAAAATTAGTAAACAAGTAATGAAAGGTTTCGTTACTTGAAGTGATAAAGGGCTTTGGAAGCTAGTTATCTAGTAAGTCTAAGAATTGCCAAGACTGGGTACGTTCCCACTATTCGATAAAACTTTACATTACCAGCAGCTAAAATATCGTTCTAAAATTATTCAACGAAAAAGCGGCTAATGAACCTGATAATATTCTGTTATCACATGATACAGTAAGTCGACGAATTCATGAAATGGCAGATTCCGCAAAAGACGCATTTATTCAAAAAATAAAACACAGTAAATATTTCGTATTGCAATTGGATGAAAGTACGGATATAACGAACTTTGTTCAATTGTTAGTTAACATACGTTTCGAAGAAGACAAACGAATGTTTTGTAAATCTCTTCATGGTAGATCAACTGCATAGTGCTCCATTCATCGTGAAGCTTTATTAGCCAAAACAATCCCTTAAAACCTGGAAATCGTTTTGAATCAAGCTGTGAAAATTACTAATTTTATTAAAGGCCGAGCTTTAAATTCAGGAATATTTACGATTTTATGCCAAGAGATGGGCATTGAACATAAAACGCTTTTGTTACATTACAAAGTAAGGTGGTTATCCAGAAGCAAAGCTTTAAATCGCCTTTTTGAACTTCAAACAGAAATTCAAATTCTCACCTTTGATTCAAAATTTCAATTGCAAAATTGTTTATTTAGTGAATTATGGTTGACGCGTTTAGCATATTTAGCTGATATTTTTAGAAAGTTAAATGAATTAACTTTAACATTACAAAGTGTTAATTTGTTTGCCATTAGATATAAAGTAAATGCAATGATAAAAGAACTCGGGCTAATAATCAAAGAATTGGATAATAATATTTTAAGCTTCGTACCGTTTTTAGAAAGTTTTCTAAACGAAAATAATTTCAAAATAAAAGAATTAGCATCTGACATTAAAATTATTGTTTTCCTTGATAAATAATTTCAACATATATTTTCCAGAGGATTAGGAAAAAGACCTGAAATTTTATCTCGTGAAGAAAAAGAAAAATTGACAGAAATTTCCTGTGATCAAATACTAACGGAAAATCTTAAAAGAAAACACACATGTTAACTTTTGGCTGAACTGGAAAATAGAATTTAAAGCATTTCAGATAAAGCTATTAAATTGTTAATATTTTTTTGCGCAACCTATTTGTGTGAACAAAGATTTTCTTTCATATTATATCTGAAAAATAAATACAAAACAAAATTAAAAGTGGAACCTAATGTACGGTTAAAACTAAGTGAAATAAGATCAGCCATAAAGAAATTTATCTATCTTAAGTCGGCCGAGATTACACATTAAATTTTAGAATTAAAATATTACACCTTAAATTCTGATAATTAAAACGGTAACCAATTTTTAGCGTAATATTTTTAAGTGTGCATATTTAATACAAATAACCAATAGGTTGTGCAAGTGGCAAAATATTTTTTTAAATATTTGTATTCAGAAATTGAAAAACAATCATTGTAAAATGTAGTGGTGGTAGTAGAGTTTTTCAATTTTTGTTTAGCAGATACTCGTTACTCAAAAGGTTGGGAAACGCTGCCATAGAGTAATCAACAAGACGCGTTTAAATAAAAAAATAAAGACGCGTTTAATAAAGACGCATTTGGATAGTCAAGTGATTTTTGTAATTCTTCAAAAGTTCCCGCCATCTTCTTCGATATTTCAGTGATCTTCTAACTTCAATCCACTCGCGACTGCAGAATAATTGGTGTCTTCCCTAGTCAAGCGTACGTCTAATACCGAATTATCTGCAACAAACTAAATTATCATTATATATATATAGAGAGAGAGAGACAATTAGTTTAGACCAGCGATTCTCAACTTTTTGACTAACGCGTACCATCTAAACTTTCTAAACAAAAGTTGAAAAACCTTAGTACCACCATTACATTTTACAATGATTATTTTTCAATTTCTCAATAAAAATATTACACAAATATTTTGCCATCTGCCCATCCTATCGGATATTCGTATTAAATATGCACAAATAAAAATATTAGACTGAAAATTGGTTACCATTTTAATTATAAAGATTTAGGTTATAATACTTTAATTCTAAAATTTAGTGTGAAATTTGGGCCTGTTTAAAAGGAAGATCAATTTCTTTATGTCTGGTCTTATTTCACTTCGTTTTAACCGTAAATTAAGATCCACATTTAATTTTCTTCTGTATTTATTTTTCAAATATGTCGTGGAAGAAAATCCTTATTTACACAAATAGGTTTTGCAAAAAGGTGATAAAAATTTAATAGCTTTATTTGAAATGGCTTTAAATTCGTTTTTTCGGTTCAGCCAAAAGTTAAGCCAAAAGCCTCGGTACTCGTCGACCTATCGAGAACCGTTATCCCGGTAAGAGTTGCCAATGTAACTGACAAGGCGAGAGTTATTAAGAAAGGTGAAGTGGTTGCTGAATGTACTTCAGTAACCATCGTTGAAAGAAAGTAAAATCCCAGAATCCGTGTCTTCATTACTTCGAAGTTATTACAGAATGCTTAGTTAAGCGATGAAAAAAGGAAATGTCGTTAAAGATCTTCAAGATGTTTTCTCCCGCTCGTCTTCTAACGTGGGTCGAACCGTTTGACTTAAAGAGAATCGATACCGCTGATCACCCACCAATCAAGCAACATCCAAGACGTCTTCCAATTGCAAAACAGGAAGACATACGAACACTTTTAAAGGGCATGCAAGAAAACAATGTCATCGAGCATTCAGGAAGTCCCTGGGCATCTCCCATCGTCCTGGTGAAGAAGAAAGACGGTTCAACTAGATTTTGCGTTAACTATCGCCGAGTTTACGAAGAAAGACAGCTATCCTCTTCCTAGAATTGAAGACATTCTGAACACTCATCGGGAAGAAAGCGGTTTTCGACACTTGAATTTAAAGAGCGGGTATTGGCAAGCAGAAACACGTCCTGCTGACCGATAAAAGACAGCATTTACTACAGGACAAGGACTTTGGCAGTTCAAAGTGATGCCGTTTGGACTATGTAATGCGCCGGCTACATTCGAACGCCTAATGGAGACTGTTTTGAAAGGTCTTTCCTACGAAGCCTGTCTGATATACCTTGATGACATCATCATCGTCGGAAAGAGTTTCGAAGAACATCTAGAAAATCTCAGAAAGGTGCTTCAGAAACTGAAAGAAGCCAATCTAAAGTTGAGTCCCGCTAAATGCAAAGTATTCAGACAGGAAGTAACTTACCTGGACACATTATCCCTGCTGAAGGTGTGCGCACGGATCTTGAAAACGTGTCAGCAGTTAAAGACTGGAGACGTCCCGAAAATGTCCACCAGCTGAGAAGCTTTCTAGGTCTTTGCACCTAGAAATAGGAGATTATAGGAGATTCGTGAAGGATATTTCTTTCATCGCAAGATCCATTCACAAGCTGACAGAGAGCAAGCAAAAGTTCTTGTGGACAAACGAATCTGAGGATGCATTTAAGAACCTGAAGGAAGCTTTAACATCTGCTCCAATCCTGACGTATCCTCAGCTCGACAGAGCATTTATTCTCGACACGGACGCGAGTAACGAAATGGTCGGCGCTGTATTGTCCCAAGAAATAGAGGGACAAGAACGTGTAGTGGCTTACTGGAGCAAGTGCCTGTCTAAACCGGAGAGGAATTACTGTGTCACAAGGAAAGCCCGCAGAAAACATTGGCCTGGCTTTTAATCATTATTTATACGGCAGAAAATTCCTGTTCCACACGGATTATGCATCATGGGCCTGGCTTTTAAATTTCGAGAATCCTGAAGATCAAATTTCCAGGTGGATACAGAGACTCCAGGAATATGACATAGCTATCCGTCATCGAAAGGGATCATCACATGGAAACGCAGACGCCCTGTCTAGAAGACCTTTCACAGAAAACTGCCGATACTGTCCCAGGGTCGAAGCTAAATACCAGTTGCTTAATCCTGTCGCACGACAAATTAAAACATCGGCATCGGCTGATCCAGACCCATGGAGTGACAAAGAAGTCAGGAAAGACCAGCTGGAAGACCGTGACAATAAACCCATAATTGATTTGATGAGACCTCAAACAGAAAACCTACCTGGCAGGACATTTCGAGCTATAGTCCCACGACAAAACCATATTGGGCTCTCTGGGGCTGACTCCATATTCAAAACGGCGTCTTGCACCGGAAATTTGAATCGGATAATGGAAAGACATCCCGATGGCAGCTGCTACTCCCAAGATCCCGGATCCTGGACGTCCTTAAAGAACTGCATAGCAACCCTGTAGGAGACCGCTTCGGAATAATGAAGACCTTGCAGAGTGTTCGGGAACGCTTCTACTGAATAATGCAAAGGATGACGTGCAAAAGTGGCGCCGATCTTCCGATGCCTGTGCAGGTCGTAAAGGACCAAAGAAACGCAGCCGAGGGAAGCTGCAACCGTTACAATGTAGAAGCACGTTTTGAGTGTATCGCCTTTAACATCTTAGGACCTCTGCCACGAACTGTTGATGGCAACAAATACATCCTCGTTGTCACTGATTACTTCACCAAGTGGCCTGAAGCGTATACTATTCCTGATTAAGAGGTTGTCACAGAGCAGAGATGATGATACAGCACCGGATTTCCAGGTTCGGAGTGCCTCTTCAGTTACATTTCGATCAGGGAAGGAATTTTAGCTCGGCTGTAATCAAAGAACTCGGCACTGACAAAAGCCAAACGACGTCTTTACATCCCCAGTCGGACGGCATGGTAGAGGTGTTTAATCGAACCATTCTCTATAACCTCTCATTAGTGGTTTCTAGAAACCAACAGGACTGGGACAAGAAGTTACCACTGCTTTTACTGGCTTACCGCAGTGCTGTTCACGAGACTGCCGACTATTCCCCATATCAGATGCTCTTCGGTTGTAACCTTCGTCTGCCATGTGATCTTTTGTTTGGTCGCCCTCCGGATGCGCCTTCATCGCCTGAGGAATACAGTCAAGATCTCCAGTCCCGGTGATGCACAACTTTGCACGAGAGCGAGTCAACTTGGCGACGGAGAAGATGAAGAACCGCTACGACATGGGAGCTACTGGACATCGTTTCAACGAAGGAGGCAAGGTGTGGTTACGGAATCCTACTGGACGGAATAGACTCTATTCGAAACTACAGTCACCTTGGGATGGTCTTTGCACAGTCCTAAACAGGCTGAACGACGTCGTGGTTCTTATCCGTAAGTCATCGAACTCTACGCCTAAAGTCGTTCATTACGACAGGTTAGCTCCTTACTATGGCCGTAGTACGTAGTGCATGTAATTATAAATAGTAATGTAAATAATTTAAGACCATGGTCCTTTTTGTATTTGATTTGTATTTAGTATTTGATGGTACTTGATAGTATCTGTATTTAGTATTTGATACTACTTGATAATATCTGCATTTAGTATATGATAGTATTTGTATTTAGTATTTGATAGTATTTGTATTTAGTATTTGATAGTATTTGATTTGTATATGGTGACTGATAGTATTTGATTTGCTGAAAGTTACTGATTGCAATTATTATTTATTTTGTTATTGTAATGTAATGCTTATTATTGCATTGATGCCTTAGTTGTAAGTTTGGCTTCCTGTCCAAGGATTGTAAAACCCGGGACGCGCAGTCTGGGAGGAGCAGTGTTACGGATTTCTTATTTATTTAGCTATTTATTTAGAATTGTAGTTAAAATTGTTTAATTTTTCCGTGCAACGCAAACGATGTAGCTACGTCGGAAAAGTAAAAATACAAGAACACATGCATTTAATATTTAATAAATAAATATCTCTTAACTGCTGTTGCCATCAAGGAAAATCGAGATATTTATAGATTTTACCAGAATATTCTAGTGAATAATTGTAAAGCTTATAAAAGCCGAATTTAAACACTTCAACTCTGTAACTGTTTAAAGCGAACTGCTGTTTGTTTACTTAACGCTGTGATTGATTGTAGCGAATTCGCTGTGAGATTTGATTAACTTTATTTGTTTTGAATTGAATTCTATTTAACGTTTGAGATATTGTGATATTGTACGAATATCTCTGAGGAAATACTTCAGTATTTTGTTTTATTTCGCGTGAACAGAATAAATTTTATTAACTTTTTAACGACTTGTGCATTCAATCTAATACGAACCCGTACGCTCGCAACAATATTTAATATCTTTTTAATTTTTAATAAATAATCGGGTCAAAACGACAAACTGGCAGGACGTCTAAACCATACCTTCAAATTGACACAATCCAGATCAAACTAGGACGTCTGGTAAGCCCTTTTAAAATTATAAATATATAATTATAAATAAATATTTTTAAACAACTGTGCTTATTAAACCCATTTAATTAATTACTAACTATAAAATAGTGTTTCACGACGTTTTACTGAAACCCTAAATCATTTTTTACGAGGTTGCACAGCAGCGGGCACACGTAAAACCGTTGGGGGGCGCAACGGTGACTGCGGGCATAGGGTTGGGTAGCCCTGCTCTACCAAATCAGATTTTTAGATTTAATCACTGGATTTGCAGTTCTTTCTTTTATGTTGAGCAAACATTCTATATGTAAAAATTTTTAAGCTTTTCTCTTCAAAAATAATAGAAGTTGCATTTACGTATTTTTCTTCTAATAAAGTTTAATTTAAATACATTTAAGAAAATACCCTTTCCTTCCATACATTAATTTGAATACACGTGATCTCTGACATCAAAGAGCTATCATCGTATTATCTTTCGCATTAATAATCTGATGACAAGTTATTTGTTGCTCAAGTTTTTATTGGCTGCCGTTATCAGTGTTGATAATTGCGTTGTTACTTTGTTGTGTTCATTATCCATATCGTACCTTACTTCGTGGTTTCCAAATTTCACATCTATTTATTTATCTTATGTGTGTCAGTGCCCTTATGTATGTTTCTGTGTCATGTAAAAATTTTAATTTTAAATTAGCTTTTATAATCTCACCCAACCTACCAAATTTTAAAGACATCTGTTTATTTGAAAGCAAAATTGCTGCTGGGCTTCATTTAATCTGATATACGTGACAACGGATATTTTATTACACGAAGCAGAGATTATTACATTTAAAACATAAGAACTCAGATTTTGTAATAAAAACAGTAAACCTCTTTAAGAATGACCATCTGCAGTTCCTATGATTTTTGGTCTTTTGGGAGGCGATTTTCTTACAGAATTATAGTTCAGTACTGATGTTGATTCATGTTCTGAGAAATATTGACTGCTTTCAGAGACGGTCGTCTTAGGGAGTTTGTCGCAAGAGGATTCATTGTATTTATAAATTCTGCCTCCAGATTGTAAAACATAGAACAGGTCTTCGTAGCACAGAATTGTATAATGAAGACAAAATTGATAATAATTGTTGCCTGTTCAATATACACACGAGAATGTGTAAGAAATACTTTAGCATTTTGATTTGTTTTTTGTGGAAAGAATAAATTTTGTTAACTTTTCAATGACTTGTGCATTCAATATGTAACGAACCCGTACGCACGCAACAATGTTTTTACAAAGCTTTCCAGCGACCTACTACGAGAGGTAGAAGATTTTTTGGAATCAAATGACAAAGCGTAGGTTGAACTTAGTGATGACGTTTGTATCATACATTGAGCTTTTTTTCTTGATATAACAAGCCATATTAATGAACTGAACTTACAAATGAAAGGTAAAAAAATCAAACAATAGTAGAATTGATAGAATTTATTAACACTTCAAAAACAAGTAAAAGCTAATATCTTCCCAGTTGATGAAGAATCAGCTAAAAAATTTCAAACAGTTTCTGACGAGTGGTTTAAAAACGGAGATACATTAAACAAAGGCGAATATTATGATGAAATAATAAAACTTCACTCCAAATATGAGAGATGTTTTTAAGAATTCACTAGACTAGAACCAATTGTTACATTCATGTGTTATTCATTTGGCAATGTTGATGTGGAAGAAATAACTGAAAATGCTATAAATGATATATTCTCTTTATCTCTTTTTCTACTTTCGAAATGGCATAATTTTAAAAGCACGTAGTTCAGAACCTAAGAATAACTTTTGGAATCTAATGGACGAAGTAAATAAAAAATCTGCATTTCATTTAACATCGTTCTTTAGCTCTATCTACCTGTGTGAATTTGCATTTTCAACGATGAATATAAATAAGACAACATATCGTTCCCGTCTCACAGAAGATCACTTAGAGTCCAGTGTAAGATTAGCAGTTAGTAATTATATACCGATCTATTCAAGATTGGCGAACAGTATGCAGACTAAGTCTTCTACTATCTATAACTACGTGAACTAACTTTATATGAAAATGATTTATTTTTTAATGTATTTTGAATTGTTTGATAAGAAATGCATCATTTCAAATTATTATATTTGTGGCTATTATTGTTAAATTTGTGTCTTGGGTTTTGCTTTAAACGCGGTTTTTAAAGGGTAAGTTTTTTTAGGTAGAGTTGTAAGGTTTTAGTTAAACTAACCAAGTTTATTTTAATTTAAATCTTTTCTATCTCCTCTCTGCTTCAACTTCCTGTCAGAAGAAGCGCGCGTTTTTAGCTTATGCTAATTTTTGAAGTTCAGCCAAGCACTATTTAAGCCAGAGGTTTTTTACACACCTTTCGGTGTGTAAAAAATATCCCCTTTTTCTTATCACTCTTCCAAAAACAGAAAAATCCAAGGAAATTTCAACTGAAAGAAAAATCGCCGGATTACACATCAAGGTGGAACCATACAAAGGACGTACTGGCCCAGTCCAGTGCTTCAGATGCCAGGGCTTCCATCACTCACAAGCTGCTTGTCATAAAGATTTCAAGTACGTGAAATGCGGAGAAGGACACGACTCCAGAACTTGTAAAAAAGATAAAAATGCACCTGCCAAGTGCGCAAACTGTGGACTTGAACACACAGCCTCATTTAGGGGTTGTGAAAAATTCCCCAAGCCTCAAAGGAAAGAAGATGTTAAATCTTACGCTGACAGATTTGTAATTAACAAATCTTTTGCTGAAGCTCTTAAAACATCACATGGAACTACTCCCAGCTTCATCACAGAGGCCAAAAAGATTTTTGATGATCTAAACACTCTGGTAAATTTCTTAAAAAGCTCAGGCATTCAACTCCTTGCTCAAAACATCAGAAAACAAGACAATCCAAATACGTCAGATGCTTCTAACTCCAATCAGCAAGTTCAATAATATGGACTCTCCTCTCAAAATTTGTTATTGGAATGCTGCTGGCATTCAAAACAAACTTGAAGAATTTACAAACTTTTTAATTGAATATTCAATTGATATCGGCATGGTTTCAGAGACTCATCTCATACCAGCAGATAGACTTTATGTACCAAATTACCACACCTACCGTGGAGATAGACTTTCACAACGTGGCGGCGGCACAGCCATTCTTGTTAAGAAATCCTTACAGTCCTGCCTTGTCTCGCATAACCAATCCTCAGGCTATGAGAGTGTAACAATAGCAGTCACTCTGCCTCAAAACGACACCATCCACTTCACTGCAATTTACAATCCTCCTAAACATAGACTCTCAAACGAAATGCTCACTGAACTTTTTCCTGAAAACCAACAAGTAATTATTGCTGGGGACTTGAACTCTAAGCACATCGACTGGGGTTGTCGACGCACCAACACCAATGGTCGCATCTTGCACAATTATATCTGCAACCATCCTATTTATATCCATATACCTTCTGAAGCTACATTTCGACCTGCAAATCTTAGATACTCAGATATCTTGGACATCATGCTTTCTAACATTTCTATCTCCATATCCCTTGAAGTAAAAGCAGAACTCACATCGGATCATGTTCCTGTTATTGCTGACGTAGGAGTCATCAAAGAAGACCCGCCGATTATAAGACATAATACTGACTGGATTTACTTCTATAATATCCTGGTCAAGCACCCTCCTAAATTCACTTTCCTTTCCACTAAGCAGGATATAGATCAGGCCATTCAATGCCTTACTGACACCATCTTTAAAGCCTTCAGAGATGCTACTATCACCACTCAACTTACAAGCAAGAACTACAGACTTCCTCACAGCATCAGAGAAATTATTCGTACACGAAACAGGCTTCTCAAACTTTGGCATAGGAATTGGGATCCAGAACTTAAAAGAGAAATTAACTCCCTTAACAGAAGAATCAAAAGCCTCATCATAGATTTTAAACAAGAAACCAGAGATGAATTTATTTCAAAACTCAATATAAATGACGGCTCCCTTTGGAAATACCTTCAAAATCTCAAAAGACCTAGCATTTACAACAAACCTATCTATTCAAATAACAAAGTTGCCTACTCGCTCAAAGATAAAGTTGAAATCTTTGCTGAATATTTGGAAAATCAATTTACTCCTAATACAGAACCCATGAATCAAACCTTCAAAGAAGACTTGGAAAATTACGTGCACTCTTGGCTGCATATCCCTAGTGTTAATAATCTGATCAGGCTCACCACTCCTATAGAAATCACTAACATCATCAGAAAACTTAACATCAAGAAAGCTCCAGGTATTGATCAAATTACTAATAAAATGCTCAGAAACCTCCCTAACACCATCATTTGCAAACTAACCAGTATTATTAATGCCTGTTTTACGCACAACTACTTTCCAATTTCATGGAAACAAGCCAAAATCTTTCTCCTGCCCAAGCCTGGAAAAGATTCTTCTAAACCAGATGGCTACAGACCTATCAGTCTGCTTTCGAACTTAGGGAAAATTTACGAGCGGCTTATTCTCACAAGACTGGAACCTTATCTTCCTCTTCTTCCTGATGAGCAATACGGTTTCCGAAAGAATCTTAGTACCACAAGACAACTTGTACGCATCGTCGAATTTATTGGAGCTGCTTTTCATAACAAGCAAAGTGTTGAGCTCCTTATGCTAGACGTAGCAAAACTTTTGACCGCGTCTGGCATGAGGGGCTCATTTTCAAACTTATCAATATGGGTCTCCAACGAGAACTGATTCTTCTTATTTACTCATTTCTCCAACATCGTACTTTCTATCTACTATCGTCTTTTCTATTTCTCCAACATCTTTCTTTCTTCTATCTTTACTTTTCAAATTCATTCGCCCATTAGCTGCTCACACAATCATAGATGGAATCTGACAAGAGCACTCATGACAACTCCTCGTTGGTAGTTGCTTAACTTTCTTTTGCATTTGTATATCATTGTTTTACTCTTTCTTGCACCTGTGTTTTTTTTTATCTATGTAAATATCATTGTTGAAATTTTGTAGCATCTTTTGAACTTTTATTCGTTTATAGTCAAGTTTTTGCCTAGTTTTTGCCTACTTTCAATGTCAATGAATAGCTTTCTCCGCTGTTCTGGTCTTGTCACTTCTTTTGCGATGTCCTAGGCCACCTTTTCTTTTTTCTTCTGCCTCCGTCTTCTCTTCCGAGATTCACCCACGTCCGGATTCTATTACGTCATGTGCCCTAGGGCTTTATTTCATGAACCGGCATCGCTGCCTAGGCAGTAGCCCGGTATAGCTCTTAACCAGGTAACCAGGCTCTCCGGAGAG
>KK117719.1:446767-473240 GCA_000611955.2 Stegodyphus mimosarum
ATATATATATGCATACACATTAAACACAGCATACAAACACAAACATAAAAAAACATAAGGCAAATTAAACAAAAAGCAGCGACCCGCAATGTATTTGTAATTTGGATAATGGTCCTTAGACGGGAAAAGGTTAGAAACCATTTTAGTTGACTATTTCTCAGATACTTGGTTTTCACACAACATAACATTCGAAATACGAAATTCAGTATATACGATACAGTTCACTTATGTAACAAATATGCATCTTTCTTCTCCTGTACCTGAAAGAAAAGATGTACTTACAGTTTAACGGTTTTCCATAACCCATTTTCTTAGTACAAAATTGCATTCATTCAAAGAATACAATTTTTCTAGAATTTCGTCTGTAAAACGGAATGCAGAAAAGTTAGATATTGAATCGATTCCCACATTTTTCCTCAAATCCGATTTCCCCTTTTTCTAGCGTCTCCGTTGCCCCTTCCTTAGTAATTTACAACTGGGCCGCAAATGATCGGTATTCCTGGAAAACATTCTTCCATGAAACATATACTCGACAACAAAAATATTGTTTTACCTTTGCCATACTACACGTACATTCAATAAATCGAATCTTTAATTATGATATGAGACACGAAATGATCATGGTTCATGGTTGATAGTATCGTGTTTTTCACAGTTCTTCACATCATAACACTTAATGGGCATAGTAATATATCTGCATGAGACATAATAGGTTATAGCACTGTCCACAAAAATCCTTGTACAGTCCTTATTTTCGTAGCCATTTGGTCGTAGACAAATATTTCCAGTTACGAAAATGTTTTAAATATTGACATAGATATCCATGCTATGTCATTTCAAAATATGACAAAATAACTTTGTAAAGATGACGAAATCTAATTTTTATTACGGTCCCGCCCTTAAGTTTACAGTTATTGTGAAAAATGAACTAAAAACATTCGACTTCGACTACAAAAGCTCACCGAAATATTAAATATCAAAATTAGGAATTTCTGACGATATCGTTGGCTTGGTTACAAGGGTCGGTTACAATATAAATTAGAATAATTCGAGATTTATTTTTATTCCGCAAAATGTCATTCAACAACATTCTTCTGCAATTTACTAATCTATAATATTCTTCATAATTTTGCTATATTTGGTATACCGGAAGAAATTATATATAAATAACATAAGCAATTTACAAGTTTTCAAATGCTAAAAATGTTATGTGTTGATTATGTGTCAATACTGAAGTCTGGCATTGTTTTCTATGAGTGATGAGCCTAGCAATTCTCATCATTTAATCTATTGACATCAAACACCTTCTTCTAAACTGATATTTCCTTTTAGTCACTCACATCTGCACACATTCCGATTCTTAATTTGTGTGTGACTCCTGAACATAGTCTCAAACTTCAAAATCAAATATCTTGGTCAAATTTTGTCATACTGGAGCCAAACGTTTTACGTATTAAATTTAGAATGACTATAAAATCTTACTAAACATAACTATAGACAGCTGAGGACTATAAAAATTTAGATTTTGTAATTTTTAAGAAACTGATTTTTTTTTAATTTAAAAGCCACAACATGAATATTTAAACTATTTCAAACAATTTTGAAACTGGAAGTATGTATCTACTGCCAAAGGTTTCAGAAATAAAGACCATATAAAGACTTTTGTGATCACTGTATATACAGCCTATAAGGCATCATCTCTCTTCTATCCGAATGGCTTCCTGGTGCAACTGAAAGCATGCTCGATGCGTATTCGGGAGGTCCGGAGTTCGAATCTTGGCCAAGGCATTACGGATTTCTTCAATTTCTTTGTTTCGAAAAATTCTGAAAGGCTCTACAAGTGGCGACCAAACTAAAAGTTGGTTGACGATAATTCGTCACCACCGCGATTCGGTGACTGTGTCCCCTAAACCCCGGGCGTCCTTTAAAAAGGGGAGTATATGAGGTATCTTCTCCCTCCTTTCCGCATGCTTTCTTGGTGTAACTGAAAGCACATTCTACGCGTATTCGAAAGGTATGGAGTTCGAAACCGAGGGCATTGCACATTTTTCATCTTCCTGCATCTATATAATCTAACGAGTCTACAAGCTGACTAAATTGACACCGAACTACACTCGTGTGCAAAAATTAAGAGAATTTGCACATTATGTCGAATTTCCGAAAATCTATTTTAATGAAATTTGAAAACATACATTTGTAATAGAGAAAGAGATGTACCATTCAAAAATCATTTTATGTACCCATGATAATCAGCAAAGTTCATAGTGCAGAAATGTCCATAATCAGCGTTGTGATATCGAACTGAAAAGGAGTCTAATATGGAGAATGGACTGCTCCCACAGCCAAACAGGTAGCGCAAAGTGTTATCATACTGCACAGAAGACAGTTGATGAGCTCCTGTGGTAGTCGATCCCACACCTGCAGCAAGGCAGTTTTCAACTCCGAAAAAGTACTAAGAGGGGGATAGTGAGATGAAACTGCGCTCCCAAGTGCGTCCCAGAAAGGCTCCGTAGGTTTAAGGTCAGGAGATCTGCCTGTCTAATCCATGCGGAAGATCCTCACTTTCCAAATAATCGTAGACCAGCTGAGCTCTATGTGGTCGCGCGAGAAATTAGCAGGAATTCAAGGACCGCCTGTATCTCTGGAAAGTCGACACAAGGCTCTAAGATCGCCTCTCTATACCTCAAAGTAGTCAAGAAGCCTTTGTCAAACACATGCAGGAGTGTACGGCCATCTAACTTAATGCATGCGCAAACCATTACACCTCCACCACCGTAATGATCCTTTTCCATGATGAAGGAGGGATGATATTGTGTTCGAGGCTTTCTCTAGATACAAGTACGCCGAGAATCATGTCCAGGCTGAATCTTGACTCATATGCAAAATGCACGGTGATCCAGTGAAGTCTGGTTCAAGGCGCACGTTGTTTGCACCATGCTAAACGCTTTCTCTTGTGTTTCTCTTGTGTGTGAACGGGACACAGTCAGCGAGTGTCCGTCGAAAACATCACGACAATTGCGTTGAGAAAACAACAAGAGCCGATAATGTCTTCATGAAAAGCAACGTGGGAGAAAAGAACGCAAGAAGAAAAGATTGCTGTTTTAAAACATCGCGTTACAAGACATTGTTGCCGAAAATAAAGCTGTTAAAAACATTGCCGTTTAAAAACACAGTCATCGAAAATATCGTGGTAAAAAAAAGCAATTAAAAATCATCTCATGATTACAATATCGCGGACATTTATTTTTTAGGCTTTAAAAGAGCATTGTTCCGGTTTGAATAGAAACTTTTGTCTGGCTCGCAATGGCAGCAGTCTGAACTTAAGAACTTGATTTTCAATTTGTTTTGGCGCAGCTTGAATGATGCTGATGAAATGTTAGATTAGGTATTAGAATTCCTGATATTAAATTGAATTCGTTTTTTAAACTAGATTGGGTATTTTGCACATAGAATTAGCACTAAACGACTACTTGTAGAATTTTAGATGCTGCTTGTCTCAAATAGAATTATCGTAGAACTTCGGAGACATGCAGCGCTGCTTGTCTATTAGTCTAGTGTACATACTGTTATGATTTTCTCTTCTTCTCACGCATTTTAAGTGTTCGCGGATTTGGAGTGATTAACGACTACACTTGATGAAGTATCAAGACACACTTTACTGTCGAGTATTTTTCAAGACATCTCTAAAATCACGCTTACAGTTGTCAAAGAACTACTATAAACACGCTGAGACAATCAGCGACACAGCCTTCAGGCTATAACGGTGGAGGCAGCTTCACGGCAAAGCACCAGAGTACTACTCCCGACTCCGCTCAGTCGTTCTCGAAACTTTACGTACTCTCGCGATGCACTCGACTACATACAACTCCTGATGCACTCGACGATACAGCTCGCGACTCGGTTCGGTCGTTCTCGGAGCTCAAGACACTCTAAGATGAAACTCGACAATGGACTAACTCGCGATACACTCGACGACCAGCTCGGCTACAAGACACTCGCTCACTGACTGACTATCATTCGCTAGATGAGACACTGACTCTCCGCGTACTAGCAGGGTTTATATAGCTTTTGGCTTGTGTTCGAGAACATTCTGGGCTAAACCAGTAAGAATTCGCTCCGGAAGGTTCTCTATGTGTCTATATTATATCGCCAATTTTGTCGCCAAATGGACGATTTCTCGCCAAATGTGACAACCCTGCCTTCCCTTGCCATTTTCTGGCAACCCTAAACCTGCTTTGGGAAGCTGTCTTACCGCGCCTAGCCATTTCGTAACAATACATATTCGTATAATCATTTGGGAGCGCAAGAAGGAATGAGGAATAGTTTTACTTTTGTATTTTATATTTTTGAATTAACTAATAAATTTTACTATACGCTGTACGTGAAAAGTTAATGACATGAAGTGTAATGAAACAAGGTTTAATTTTCACTAAAAGAATTTCAAATTAACCCGAGGTGAAAGAAAATAATTTTACAATTTGATTACTAACTAAAAAATTTTAATACAGATAATTTTATGCAGTTACCTATCTTCTGTTTCAAATAATTTTAGACCATATTTTTTAAAAAAATTAACGATAAAACTTTAATTTATTATAGCTTTTATTAGTTAACTATGTGAGTTTAACATTCTATTAACTGCTATAAGTAGCATTAATTTTCTATTTATTTTCCGCATTTGAATGTTCAAATTCCCTTACTAGTTTTTCAGCAAAAATTCATTAGCTCATTCAAAAATATAAAAATAACATAGTATAAAATAGAAATATAAAAATAAAAAAGTTCTTGATTCCTTCTTTCGATCCCAAATCATTGCGCGAATATGCATTTACAACTTTTAAAACTTGAAAATCGCATGTCTGCAATGTTATCGTCATGCGATGATTTATAGGTGCTTTATTTTTTACCACTTTAATACAACACACATATATTTCTTCTTCTCCATTATTAAAGAATGTGGGGCTAATAATTAGACAGTTAAGTATGACGAACGCCAATTTATTTATGAATTAACAAACAAAGGAAATAATAAAAGTGAAAGAGTATTTTAGCTACATAACTCGCGCGAATCGTTCAGTTCTATGCTGCGTCACGTGATCTGTAAAAAAGGAGTGTTTATATTTTTTGGCGAAGCTCGCATCACATGACCTAGAGCAAATGCTCTCTTTTGAAGAATGACTCATACCATCTGTTACATCCTTCCCCTCTGGTTCCAACAGTCCCAAGGAGGAACCAGCAGTATCCAATGAATGAATAGTCCGATTTCCAGCGCATCCAACAGATGTATGTAAGGAGCTGTTCTTGAATTGTTGTTAAAATTTTCTGTTGCATTGAGATTTAGGATACCTTTCAACAGCTGAAAAAATGCCTTTACGCCGCAGGATTCGAACTCATAACAAGCAACTGTCAGAATTTGAAAGAGGTCGTATCATTGGATTGAAAGAGGCAGATTGAGCAAATCGGAGAATCGTTTGTCATATGAGTCGAAGCGGTGCGGAGATTAGAAGATGCTGACAAGAATGACAATGCCAGATTTCAGCGTTATGATGGTAGCGGTCGACCTAGTCGATAGAGTGATTGTCAGATCAGCTGTTACAGTACCTGATTCATCGCTATCAACCATCAGACGTGCGACCAGCACACGAGTACTAAATTTCGAGTTAGTAAAAGAACACTCCACCACTTAATCGCTCGAAACAGCGTTTTAACACTAGATAAAAATTTATTCATTTATAAAGCCATGCTCCGTCCCATAGTAACCTATACTTTCCCTGTTTGGGGATATGTTTGCAATTCAACTTTAATTAAACTACAACAACTGCAAAATGTTACTCTCAGGCAGATAATTAAAAGTAATTGGTACATTCGAAATGATGCTATTCATCTTGAAACCCGAAGAGCTCAGCTAATTAATTTTATCATCAAACTTGCAAAAAGATTTTATGCCAATATCGTTAAAGTCGGTAACTCCACCATTCCAGTATTTAATTATAATATAAACGATAGATATAACCGTAGAAGGCCAAAGGCCCTACTCAGAAATTACTACTAAGCATGTAATTTTAGTTACAAACTATTAACATGCAAAATTTGTAAAAGTAATAAAAACTTATAAATAATAATATCCAAATATATATATACACACATATATATATCTGAATATGTATGCAATGCAAGCTATTTTGAAATATTGAATTTTAAATACTTTAGAAATGAACTGTCAATTTTAACTCCTAAATTATTTTAGATAAATCCTTCCCTACCTTAATTTAGCTAACTAAATCACTACACGTGGTTTTAACTCCACAAGATCAGCACGTAAATAATTTTCAAATTAAGCCCCTTCCCCACAACCAATTCGGCAATCCTTCTAAATTTGTATGGCCTGAAAAGAGTCTTCGCCCCTCCCCCATGCACACAAAATTCGCACTTCCCACCAATCATCTTCTTCTCTGCGACTGCAGCAACTATATGCCTCCTACTTCCGTTCAGCTACAGAACTCCGTTGATGCTGTTTCGACTGTGCTGCTACCACAAACACTTCGGAAAGAAATTCTTCGACGCGACTTCTCCTAAATTCTACCTCTTCATTTTCGGATTTTCCTCTACGTTTCAAGCCTCTTCTACAAGTCTCCATATTATAATTGCTTATCTCTTCAAGTTATGCTACACAATTGTTCGAAAAATAATCTACAGTATACTGGCATAGGGCCAAGCCCAGGTGCCCGAAAACAGATGACATCTACGCTCGTACTGACCGTTGCGCCATCTGCCACTCACGCCTGTACACTGTCGAGTCAGATTACAGTGGTGCCTGACTCGATCAGGTTGAAATGATGCTGACTGAGGACGTAGAGTCTTTAGCGACGAATCTCGATTTCAACTGTGTCGTGACAATCATCGAAGACGTGTCTGGATACGCCCATAGCAGCGTGCTGATCCTGCTTTCACTACTGCGCGCCACACAGTCTCTCAACCAGGAGTTACAGTCTGGGGTCCCATTTCCCTTGATAGCCAGACCCCTTTGGTCGTCATTAGAGGCACAGTTACAGCACAGCGGTACGTCGACGACATTCTGAGACTTTTGCTACTGTTCCTTTTGCATTACCTTGGCCTTTTTTACAGCAAGATATTGCCAGACCACGTACGGCACGTGTTGCTATGAACGGTCATACAGCTTGTCAAACACTTCCTTGGCCAGTGAGATTGCCAAATCATTCTCCCATCGAGCATGTCTCGGTTATGATGAGAAGGCATCTACCAGGGAATGTTGATGACCTAGCCCGACATTTGGAGCAATTTGGCAAGAAATACCGTAGGAGACCATTCGGGAGCTTTATCAGTGTATGCCACGTCGTGTGGCACCTTTCATCGTGGATAGAGGTTCGTCAACACCTTATTGAGATTATGTAACTCTGAAATAAATCATTCAATTGTTCTGAAATTTTAATCATTTTCTATTCTGTACGTAACTTTCTTATCCACCTATTTTCGTCTTCATCGGACAACTCTTTCTTGGTGCGTCGATTTTTTTGTTATAGAGTGTACGATAAGATTTTTAATGAATACCATGATATGAGACATAGCAGACTTTTAACTGAACATACGTTTTGGTTGTTATTCAACAATGAATAGTCAACGGCTAAGTCGAATGATCGGTGTTACAACTACTGTATAAAATAATATATAAATTGTTGATATAGTAATTACGCGTATGATTACGTACAAGTAGAACAGTTCAATTGTCTATAGGAATAATAAACTGTCATAACAGAGAGGGAGTCACGAATTCAATATATCAACTCTGTAAATAAATTCCTTGTAAAATCACGCAGATATTAGAAACAATATTTCGATGTTGACAGTTGTGTTCGAAAGAATTTATTCTCAATCTAACCAATCAGAAGAATATATTCACAATTGTTTTATGTGTTAATTCATTTTATTCACATATTACTTGCAATTTATGTTTAACGAGGCAAACATTTACACATACAAGTTCTTCTAAGAATAAACAAGAGAACTAGATGCAATTGAAAATTTTAGAACACATAATACAAAACTTTCCTATAATGAGCTTAAAAATAATAAGCAAATATCTTCACAAGTTTTTTTGTTTGTTCTGTCCATTTGCTATTTAACTTGAAAGTTGTTATTCTTTTTATTTACATATTGTCATTATATAATTCAGAACCTGCTCAAGCCAGCACCAACTGCCCCAGACGAAACGGTATATTCGCTAAGGCAGGCAGCTGCAAAACTTTCTGGCAATGTAAAGACGGACTAGCTTCAAAAATGAATTGTCAAACTGGATTGTCTTTCAACCCGAAAAGTGGAACTTGCCAATGGGAATATCTTGTACCTGACTGCGGAAAAGAAGAACCAGGTAATATGCATTATTTCGAGCGCGCGCGCGCACACAGACACACACGCACGCACGCACGCACGCACGCACACACACACACACACACAAAAAAAAAACCTTTAAAAGTGTAACAGCGGGTCTTGTCATCTCCTCGTACTATGACACAACTCTTCGTGTAACACATTTATTTGAACAGCTGCGACATTTAACCGAAATGGAACCTTCTCATATTATTAGTAAGACCAAGTGGAATTTGAAAGGAATGAAATCGAAAATCGATGTCTGTGTGTTGATGGAATGCGAAATCCATGGCTATGTATTTTGGAATGCGAAAGATTTTAAAACATTATTCTGTTCTCAAATGCTTTTTTTTCATCCCACTTGCCTATTCAGCACAATCCACGCCTGAGGCCAAAAGTGGTGGCCATTTTATTGTGGAGACACCTAATAGGCGGCCACTGTTGCCTCTTGTGAAGGTACGGACAGTTACAACAATGCCTTTTCCTAGCCGCTCGGTACTGCAGTACGCTGCCCTAACCACTATACGGTATGGCCGGTGTTTCTCAAATATTGTGCCTGAAATCATCGATACAGTGTCATAGCTCTGTCAAAGGGACTTGGAATTTATCTTATTGAGATATTCATTGGTTATTTGATTCTATTTAAATTCTTATAAAAAATCCTCAGAAAATTAATTTTTTTGGTGGGAGAACCTCACAAAATTTTACGTGTTACGCCATTTTCGAACAACATAACCATAGCATGTTTTTGCGCATAGAAAATGATAATTTCCTTCCAAAATAAAGTTCTTTTCATGGAGATAGATCGACTCCAGACTTTCGCAGAAAAGAAAGTTTTAATAATATTCTTTTCTTCTCTACACCTAGTGGTGAGCTACAGAACGCTCAAATGTGCCCATTATTAAATTTGTCTGTAATTTGCGAAACTCCGGTTCTTTTCGTTTGTTTATTTACTTCAATAAAAACACGTCTTGTATGTCATAATCCTACATTAGATTTAGGTGTCTTTCTCTTCTGGAGAATCAGGGTATCATTTGTTTTCATCGGTCAAATGCGTTGAAAAAGCGCTAGAAAATAATTTTCAGATTTTCGTTGAGATAGCTGTAGGAAAATCTTCATAACGAAATTTCTGATAGTATAAAGAATGCTTTAAAGTCGTTATGGAGATTAGCGCTGTGTAGTGCTGAAGATGAACCAGCTTTCAGCTCAATGAATAACATTTTCACATCTTTAACTGTACAACATATTCACTTAAAGAACTTGAGTTTCACTTAAAGAAAATCTTCTTGAATGGGAAATACTTATTTAAGAATTTAATCCTAAATCTCATGTACAAACTTTTCAAAAAACCATTGCTCACTTTCAGATGCTCTTACTACATCAGTTGACTTGAAGAAGAATAAAATATGGGGCAGTTGTGCAACATAATTAATTTTACTTATTATTTTATGCAAGTCCTGTGATATTTTTAAAACATATAACGATTATTTTTTAAAAATTAATATACTTTCTTGATCATGCGCAATTATTCGTATTTTCTGCTTTTGTAATAGGAGAAACATTTAATTAGAATTTGATATTTTGCTTTTATAAGATAAAAGGCTAGTGATTTGTTAACATTTTCACAGTTCAGTTCTCAGTACCTACAATGTGAGTTGATCATTTCTGGTATGCTTCCATCTATGTTTTCAGTCTTTCATAGGAGAAGCTAGACATTTCTTTAACTGGGAAACTAGATTTCGCTATATCTTAAATCTCTAGTTACATATATATGTATTTTTTGTTTTTCAATTTGCTATTAAAACAATTTCTCTGAAAAGATGCCAGATAAAGTAGGGTGATAACATGAAGAGGATTTTATCGAACATTTTATACAGAGGAAGTTAAAATGAATGCCCAAATTTCATAAGTCTACTACGCAAAATGCAATAAATATATTCATTAAAAATATACATACATGCAGAGGCAATATAAGCAAGTTCTGAATAGTGGCCAATAGATGGAGCTGGAAGTCCAGTCGTCATCAGCGTTTCTGTGAAAGCAAAACGGCCTTCCTAAAAAAGCGACGCAATAGAAAAAGCATTTCGTGTGCTTGAGTTTCATATTAGCAAATCTATTGTCGCTGTTTAGTGTTAGTTCTGAACTAAATAGGGCAGACAGAGTCGTATCATACGGCAATCCATTGTTGGTATGCGAAATGCCAAGAGACAGGCTGCATTTGTAAAGGAAACAGGTCGTCCTTCAGTAAGAGATGTAGTTCAGCATACTGAAGCCAGCTATGTAAGAGGGCCTCATAAGTCGACATATTAAGCTGTACAAGAACTGAGAGTAGCTCAGAAACTGTGTGGAGAGTTCTTAGTAGGTGTTTGAAAACGAAACCATATTGTTTGCAGTTGGTGCAACATCTGAAACCCAAAGATCTGCCACGTTGATTATATTTCTGTGAGACACTTCTGAGGATGACGAATGTTCGAAAAAGTTAGTATTCAGTGATAAATCAACTTTTCACATTTCTGGATTAGTAAATAAGCATAACGTGGGAATTGGGGTACTGAACATCAACATGCGCCTGTGCAATGCAATACCAACGTGATTCCCCTAAGGTTAATGTGTTTTGCACAATATCCCATGAAACTATCTATAGTCTGTTCGTTTTTCTGAAACCACTTTGAAGGGAGGAGTGCCCCTCGATATGCAGAAATTATAGCTTTTGCCACAGCTACATGAGGATATGCCTAGCTTTATACAGCAGGAGGAGGATGCACCACCACCTCAACAACACATTACCACAACGGTGGATTGGTCGTATATCTGCCGCAGACAATGCACTCTGTCTTAGCCACTACGATCCCAGATCTCACCCCATGTCATTGTTTCCTGTAGGGGTTTGTAAAAGATTGCGTATATGTGCCTCCAGGTCCAACGACCATGACTGATTTGAAAGCCCATCACAGATGTTATTGCCAGCATCAATAAACACACTGTTAAAGTTTGGCAAGAATTACATTTAAGACTTCATGTATGCCATATAACAAAAGGAGTGCATATCAAACATCTGAGGGGCATTCAAAACTTGCTTATATTACCTCTGTATATACATTTTTAATGAATACGTTTACATTTTGTATAGTGCACTTATGAAATTAGGCCATTCATTTTGAATTACCTTGTATGACAGTCATGAGGATATTTTTAATTCAATTCGTAAGTCAAACAGCTGTCTTATTGTAGTTACAATTTGTTCCAAAATACAACTACACCTATTACATAGCTCAGTCATCAAAGGAAACACCTTTGTTTTGGGGTCATCCATATATTAAGTATCATTATTATAATTATTATTCTGAATATCAGTAACTCAACACAATTTACAAATTATTAATTCATTATTTACTTATGCTAATAACATTTTTATTTTTATCTTTTCTAGAATCATCTTAAAGCAAAGGCGTAAAAAGGACAAAACTTCTTACGAACCAATTTCTTCATGGACACAAATTTAACAAAGGATTGTTTAATAAAAGTAGATTAACATACTTTCTCTTGAATTCTTTGTAAAATTATTTGCCATGAAACTGAAAAGTTGAATAAATAGATTGCTAAAGCAATTTTTAAAAATACTGAGGATATATCTGTATTATAGTCGATCAGCTATTACATTCACGGACTTGACTATTCAAGATTAATATTTTTTTCCTTCTTATGATTTAAGTATTCTGGTCATTAATAGGATATCTATTTTCCTCTTAAACATATTAGATGGAGTTTGATTTAAAATTCATAGCCTGCTCTCTTTATACATAAAATACGTACTTCATTTAAAATTGTCAAATAGAATTTCCAGTAACAGAAGGAAGTAATAATAAACATTAATGCATCACAAATCCATTTATCAGTACCAATAATAAGACAAGATATCTTCATATTTTTTTTTCACTGGTGAAACACGATAAGCATGAAACCTCTTAATACAACTTGAAAAAATTATGTTCCAATACAATACCAACGTTTTTTGTATTATCTGAAATATCAGTCATTTTCAGCAGTGGTCACGACTGGCTGACTGTATTTTGATTGCAAAAAGATCGTTTATAAAACATCTGGGGACTAGCAAATGGACAGCAGTTTCATTGTTTCTAATCAAGTACTGCAGTTATTTAAATTTTCCAAATGCCTCCACATAAATATAATGTACCTACCAGTAGTCTAATGATTATTTCAAACACACTGGTCGTTTGAATGTCTTAACAGGGTGGATACACAAGCGTTTTATTGTGTGTAATGAGATAGGTTTTCTTAGAAAGGCCTGTTCCTTTATCGATAGCACTTGTAAACTAGAGTAAAGATAGCAAACGATAAAAAATACTACTTTGGATGACTAAAATAAATCGTAAAAATGGCTATGGAGACAAAGCCTTTCAAAGTTTCTAGAAAAACTTAAGTTGTTGCCTATAATGTAATATTACTTTGCTCATATACTTCTACCGCCAAGATTTCAAATGCAAATTAATACATATAAAGTCACTTTTTAAAAGTTCAATCAGAATTTGGTAAAAAGAAATTAAATGCTTTTAGCTTCATATTAAAATATATTTAACAGAATACAGTAAAGACTCTCACTGCTACCATTTTCAAATGAACAGTTAATCAGAACATTTAATAAATGAGTGTATTTAACATATTTGAAAGAGACTTGCTTTAGAACACCGTGTTGCAAAATTTGTAAAAAATGTATCGTTATCGCGCTACCAGATTAGTACCATCATTTACTTACAGATCTGTTGCAAAAAGTCAGCTACAGAATGTCACCAAATCATGCGTACAGCTTTAAGTATTAATGTTATATCATATGACATAAGATTTGATACCCAAAATTCAAAAATAAGGACTATCACATTCAATAAGCAGAGCACTCTAGCCGGCCTGCCAGAACTTGTGGAAGATCAGTAAGCAACCACTGGAGAGCTTGCTAAGGAGTCAGAGGTTAGTGCTATACCCATTAGTATTTCTAGGCATCACATAAACTTGACATACAAGTTCCATCGCTGGGTGCCGCATGAGCTGACTCAAGCAAATAAGGACAGATGTGTTCAAACCTTTACTAAGCTACTCGAATATAAACACAAGGACAAAATTCTGGACCGGATTGTCAATAAAAAGTTGTGATGAAAAATGAATCTACTCCAACAACACAGGCTGAAAACATGGCCGGTCTGCATTTATCGGCAGTGTCGCAAATTGACTAACAAAAAGAGGTACTTGGTGAGATTGCCATAGTATTATGCATAAAAACTATCTGGGAAAAGGTAAAACCCTCAACAGGCTAGTCCATGTTGACGCTGCTATCAAAGAAAAATGTCGAACTGAGTTCAGGCACAAAAGGATAATGTTCCATCATGATAATGCAAGTCCACAAGTGTCTGCATTCACCGGTTGGAATCTATATGGGCTCGAAATGTGATCTTTTGCCACACCCATACTTGGCAACCTCCAACGCTAAAAATTCGGGAGATTTATTTTCAACGACCAAAAGATTTTTAAATGATAAAAATATATTTTTTAATAATCAATTAACTTCAAATCGTCACTAATTGATATCTGAAAGTTCAGTTCCTAATCCTTAAATGCAAACAGTACATTCTGCATTATTAACTTTTTGGTCTTTTGTTTCCGTATTAACTTTTCGTTTTCATCAATATAACTCATGTCCTTCTTTCTGTGTACGAATATGTTTGAAAACACTGGTCCTTCCACCACGCGAAATCAAAAAATCGCAATGACCAACGATAAATATCGCAAATGCATTACATTTCCTTGAAGAAATATTAGAAGGAAAGTCATCTGTGCACGATTTTTGAAAAGCACCCGAGTATTTTATCTTTTCCGTAGATATAACTAATACGAAATACTGTAATTTCTTAAAACTATTTCTCGAACGCATGTACGTTCACGTTCACACAGGGTAGCAACAAGATCAAGGAAATAACAACCTGGATCTTGCTTTGTGCTCACTGGCTAATATGTGCCAGATGACACTCGATGCTCATTGGAGGAATGGAACATGACGTTTTCGGACACGTGCTCTCACTCACAAAGCAGAAGCGCGCCATAATTTTTCACTGGTGAAATTACTTTGGTTTTCTATGCAGTTTAGAGAAAAACAAGGCGCTTTCAGACACCCCAAATCACTTTCTCGGGGATGCAAATAACGAATTATTAGGTCAAGGTACATAAAAAACGTAAGAAATTTTAAGAATAAGAGAAAGTCGGGAGAAATATATTATAAACCGGGTTGGCGGTAGAACAGTCCAAAATTTGGAGTCTCCCGCCGAAATCGGGAGAGTTGGCAACTCTGCACACTCACAGAGCCCATAACTCTTTTGATACTTCTACCTTTTTTCACATCTGCAGCTATACCTTCCCGCTGCTATCATCCATTCCGCACAGGATGTTCAAAATGAGGTTGAGCTGTTTTTGGAAAGTTTCTGGGCCAAAGGCTTTGAAAAACTACCGGAACATTGGCAGAAAGTCATAGATTTGGGTGGTGATTACTACCTGCAGTAAAGGTACTGTTTACATTTTTTTTTTAACTTTGTTGAAAATGCTCTTTTGCAGAAAACTTATGTCACAACCAGATATCTTAAATACTTCAAGTAAGATAGCTGGAATTTCATCACAGGTTAAAGTAAAGATTCATATGGTAGTTACTCAAGCACCAGAAAATTAATTGAGGCTGTAGCGACTCGAGTGATCAACTGAGATTATCACCTATTGAATATATAGATTACGAATTCCACTGGGGATATAATTTTAAAATCCAACACGGAATTTTCGGAGACATTGCAGATAGTTTTGGTAACAGAAGTCAGGATGGAAAAGAGGTTAAGAGTTCAAAAACTGGACTGCAATTAAAAGCCTGAAAATTTATCTTTTACATTCCGAACTCGATATGAATCACTTATGTAAATTTGATTTAACTTAAGTAATATATTTTTTTCATAATAACAAGCACAGTTAGGATTATCATTAATTTATATGCTCATACTTTTCTTCGAATTAGAATGATACAAAAGAATTATTAGAGTAAAGGACTTATTTTAAGAACCAATTTACCCTTTCAGCCATGCTGCTGGCATTTTCCACTTTCCATATGTAAAGATATATTTCATCGACAAGCATGAAATTTATACTGTTTTACTATAAAGAAGTCTCTTTTGCCGACTCTTGCTTTTGAAAGTTTGTAGGAATAACTGGACTAGAAACCTCTTAATGTGTTGCAATGAAAACACATATAATACTTTTTAGACCTTTTGTTTTGATGAATCTAAAAAAGCTCAGAGTTAAATTTTGTTGAATTACTATGATTAATAAAGATGGATCTATTATTTTTGGCAAATATGTAAGAAAATTTTAAAATACCATGTTACAAATATTCATAATTACATACTGGATACATTATAAACAATTTCAATTATTAGGAAATAGAAACTTGTTTTCAAATCACTCAGTTAATTCTGGTAACATAACATCACTTTTAAGTGAATAATTTTGGAGGTGGGAAAATTTAAGAAAAACTTCCCTGAGGAAGCTTTTAACAGCAAAAGCAATTTTAGTTTGCACAGATTACAGAAGTGAAAATATTCTGTCTTGCACTTTTTACTGCACAACTAGTTAAAAGAATATTTTCACTACAATGACTCTATTTGGCCTACTAAAAATATAACAAAATTCTTTAGTCTTTTTAAATATCCAGATGAGTTCTCTAGTTGGTTTCATTGTATTAAAAGAACTAACAAGGATATGGCAAAAAATCTGTTTCTGCCATGATGGCAATTTTATTCTAGTGTTTTTGAAAATAAGATTTTTAACATTATGAGTGAATACATGAAATAAAATCAGTATCTTTACTAAGAATTTAATTTATGCTGTATATGTTTAATGTTAATTAAAAAAAATTCTGATGTGCACACTAATGACTTCTTTGTATGATCTGTTAAATTATACACATTTTTTTCTGGACATCATCCCTCAAACGGAGTTGAAACGGACATTAAAAATTGCAAATTTTGAAATTTAACATACCGGTCAATTTTAATGTCATACGAAGTCAAACTTCTCGTATTTTTACTTTTTCATGAGTACAAAACTTTCGCAAATATAAGAATAGAAACTGGGAGATCACACTGGAAGTAAGATTTCGTTATTTGTCCAAAATTAAAAGTTTCGTCAATTAAAACACTTCTGTAATTGGAAATGTATGACCTGCAAAAATACGCAGTGTTTTCATGTCTCGAAAGTGTAGATTAATATAGAATTATTCTAATATAGATATTTTGACAAAAAAATCAGACTTTCTGAAATAACATGTCAACCCCCCCCCCATATTTTGATTATACGACTCCAATTTATGCCGAACTGCCAAGTTTCATAAAAATTGCACGAGTAGTTCTGAAAAAATTAGCTTCCTAATTGTTAATTGAATTTGATATATATTAACTAATTTTTTTTATTAAACTTACTTGCTTCCTTCTTCCAGAATTCGAAATTTAGGCTTAATCCAAATATAACTCACACATTTTGTTATTTACTTTTAAAATTTGTATTTTTAAATAATTTTTTGAAAAAATTTCGAATTATAACCTATGAACCTTTTACCATCATCTTAAAGTAGATATATGTATTTCTAAGCAAACCTTATACGTGAATTTACAGATTGGCAAGTTTTGAAATTTGGCACATTTGTTATAAGCGATAATAACGCCAAATATGGTTTACGCACATTGTTAAAATTAGTTGAAAGTATGAATAACTTCCTCTTTCTCCTGTAGAATGAAGGGGAGGAAAAAAAAAAATACGTTGCTATAAATTAAGTTCACCAACCAAGATAAAATTTTAAATTTCTCACCAAAAATTACAAAATTTAATATGCAGGCATAATTTGAGTCATCGAAATGAAATGGAAAAAAATTGGTATTTTATATCAGAAAAAGTCTAATTTCATGTCAAAATACCTATGTTAGATTAATGCTATATATAAATCTAACATATATCGTAAGTCACGCTTTCAAGACATGGAAAATGCAATCTGAATTTTCAGTTGGCCCAGTAGAACAGGGGATATAGAACTATCCCCCCTTTTTTTTGCGCAGTGTACCTACATTTAGATTAAAGCACCACCTACTTTAAAGATTTTCACATATTATTATTAATTATATTTAACATTTTCTGCTACTAAACTATTTCATACTGAAGATGCATTCAAAAAATATAATGAATTTCCTATCGACAAAATATTCATTTAGTAATTCTAATTGATTAAAAATATACTTTAAAGAAGTTTCATTAACTCACTCCAATGAAGAAAATATGTAATTAATTCCAACTGCTTAATTACTTTAATAAATATGAATAAACACTACTCCAAGCAGTAAGAAAACAAAACAGAAATAAAACCTTTCCTACATTTTTAATGAACTAAATATTACAAAAATGAGACATACAAATAAAATACACGTGGTTGAGTATACAATGCTAATGAGCCCATTTACTACCCAACTATAGATGACGATATTAACATGCAAATAAAGTTGACTTTTTTATAATATGCCTTTTTTCTGCAACATTTCTCGCATTAAAGACTTTAAATACTTTATTTCCGATTTTAATTCATCATGCTTTTCTTTTAATTTTTTCTGATCAGATTCTAAACCTGCTACTTCATCTAACAGCTCCTTTTCTTCCATTCTCTTTTTGATGCGATAACGTGCAGCAGCTTCCTTATTCTGTACTTTCTTTCTCTCTTGGCGTGATTCTTTTTTCTGAGATGCTGCTGCATAAGGATGGAATGAATTCTTCAGAGAAACACGCACTTTTGGTATTGTTTTGCCATCAGCTTCATATTTTTTACTCCTTACAGATTTGGATATTTCTTCAATGCTCAGTACCTCATCTGATTTTGAAACAAAGTTACTAGAATCTGAATCATACACTGTAACAGAAATTACAGAAGGTGCATTGTTATGACAGTTGTCAAGATGAGGCGATGCAGCATTAACAGGATAAACAGAAACAGGCGAGAGAGTTTCTACTGGAACATCTACAGAATCAGCAGCAGATTCTACTGGAGATTCTGAAATTTCAGAATATGGGCTTACAGGTGAAAACGCTTGAGGTACTGAGCTGTAAGGAGATCCAAGATATGAATCAGAGCCACCAGGTGAAGAAACTGCAGGGTGAAAATCTATATTCAAATCTCCTAATACATCATTATTGCTCGTTTCTCCATTCTTAATTGTATCAGAAGGCAAACATGAAGTGTTGAAGTTACCATCTGTTGATCCTAATAGCAGATTCGCTGCCTCCTCCACCATCGACGTTTCTGTGTCATTTGGATGAAACAGCAAACAATTAGGGTCCTCGAAGACAGACAGGTCAACTTTCTCATCTAACCATTTCAGGTCTAAAAAATACAAAGAGAAATTATCTGATAAATTTTACTAAATCTATGGAAAATCATTCAAAAACTGTAATTTACAACTTTATTTTTAGATAGTTTATTTATTACATTTTAGATACCACACTTTTCATCCTTATTTTGTTAATTCTATACTAATGCAACGTCCACCAAAAATAACAACAAAAAATTCACAAATTGGAGAATGCATTTTACGAAAATTTACCATTATGATAAATTGAGTAACTTAATAATGATTTAATAAATCATATTTCATACAAAAAGCATAAAAACTTATAAACTACTTTAAGGTTACAGGTTTCCATCTGATAACATCTCTGCACCTAATTTTGATTTCATTACTTGCATTTTCTAACAATAAATACAACTAACATTTTCTTTACTAATCCCAGACCTAGAAGGTTCTGCACTACACAACTCTTACCAAAGCTCTCACATAATACGATACAGAACATTAAATTTTAAATTAACTATCTGTTAAATATCCAGTTCTTTCAATTTCAAAATGTTGCTGCACTTTTTCTAACTATGCAGTAACTAATACGATTCATAATCACATTTTATATTCACTAATCACTGCATTTTAGCATGCTTATATACCCTCTTACACAGCAAAAATTAATGTTTGGTAGTCACCATTCTATTTCAGTTAAATACTTATTCTAACTAAGGCACAGTAAATATGTTGTCGGAATACATATATGAATATTAATAGGTAATTCCTATCACTTTACCTCAAGACATTCCCACTTCCTAGAAAGTTTCTGAAAGACTGCAGCAAATTATATCTTCAGGAGTACCTAGAGAATTAACAGGCACTTATGCCAGTTAAAAATTTCTCATAAATGTATTAAGCTTCAAAATCAGTCATGCTCTTTTAGATGAACCTTTGGGGAAAAAAGAATGCCAGAGCTCATTTCGGAACATGCTCAGTTGTTCCAACATTATGTTACTTCAATAGTGTCTTCACTTAAAAACTATTTTAATTTGGTAAATTAGTAGTTAATAACCACTAACTGCTCTCTTTCCCATAGAAAGCATACAGCTCACATCTGACCATGTGCATCACGAATACACTTGTCCATAGCCATCTACAGCACACTTCACATTTAACTCACTAGTACTGCTCTTGTTGTGAGACTAGGTGAGCAATATTTATTCAAGATCTGAACTTAATCTCTTCTCCCAAAATATGAAGCCTACATTTAAATAATTAAATATACTATATTTGTATACTTCTCTCCCCAGGTTTCTTTTTGTATATGATTTAATACCTCCTGATTAATGTTAATATGTAAAATACGTGCAGAAATATGAAAATATTTTGTACATCTAAAAATATTACAGAAATTGATGCTCTTTGAAATGTGTAATATAATATTAATGTGTCTTACTGTGTGCTTTTCAATGTCGCACCTTTATAAAAATATAAATGTTTAAAAAGATAAAAACTATCTTGAATACTTTCAGAATAACTACTACTGAAAATGAAGTATACTTTGAGAAGCATCCCTGATTATCATGTTCTCGATGGCTAATGCCTAAAATTTTCTGGAACCATGGTTATCATCACAAGGAGATTTCACTGTACTTTTATTTCCACTGCTTGTTAGCTGCTGCAAATGTTGCGCCAACTGCAATTTTACATTCCATACTATTTTCATATTTATTGGAAAAATGTATATACACATTAGCAAAAGCTTACATCTTTTAATATTTCTTCAAAAACTTCAAGATCCCCAGATCTATTTGAAACAATTCTCATCTCAGTTGCTAACCTATACTGATAAGCATTTTAAAATTTATACTTATAAGACATTTATTAGAATATAAGTTGACAATTAATTATATGCTCAGGATAAATGATAGCTCTTAAATGGTTAAAACAAGTATTCAGAATAAAATTTTTATTTATGACTAAATGTTCTACTTTGATAGAACACACTTGTCACTAAATTTTAAGTAAAGCAAACTGCACAAAATACAATAGTAATTTACAAAAATATCAAAGTTTCCTCCTTTTTTATACATACCACAGAAACCAGAAATGGTTTCACCCACTTCATTATTTGCCTTGCTATTAAGTATCAAGTCATCGAAGTTGAGCGGGTAGTTAATCGGCTCAATAGGAAACAGGGTGGCATCTTCCAGCCACTGCTCCAAGTTTATTTGGTAATCCACCATTGCTTTCGATTGATTGTATGACCCAAACCACCGAAGATAAAGGGGTTGTTGAAACAACATTGTGAAAAAACCTATATGATAAAAAAACACTATTTTAATAAGCCTTTATACAACTTTAATTCCAATATTTAAAAAATTTATTTTGTTTGATTTTCTGTTTGAGAAACTGTCAAACATAGAAGGTAATTTCTGCTTCATTGCTCCAGACTGGTTTGCTGACAGTATCAAAAGACTTTAAAATACAAAATATTAATTTGTAGGTCTTAACTTGTTGAATTCTTCTTTAAGGAAACTCTTCTTGAAACTTACGAAAAAAACATCAGAGTAATACTATATAATGAACTTTCTTCTGAAGATTTAAAATCAACTGAAAAAGTTCAAAAGAACTGCCCTTCCATATCTGTCTTCCCACACAATGATGGAAATAAAAACTGATATATACCCATCCCTCAATTTACACAGTACTTGTTTTACATGATTTAAAAAATTTCATAAATATGTATATTCGGCTGCATATACGCAAATATATATATTTGAAGTCATTTTTTAATCTCATTTACTTTGGTAACAATGGTGGCAACAAAAAGGATGGGGGATTACCCGCACTGTAAAAGGAAAATTCTCATAGTATGTATATGTATTTCACAACATTAAAGCTATTTGGTTCATGTGAACTAGTGCAGTATCAGTATTTTCGCAGCAAAGCTTACATCATTTTTATCTACATATCTGAATGTTTACTGATAATTTTTCAGCATTTATATTTTTTGTGTGGCATTTTTATAATTCATGTAAATTTTTTAAGGTTTTATAATGGCAAAAGATTTTGGGAAAAAAAAATACTTCTTTAGGAACAAAAATTAAAATACTAGATCGTCTACATAATAGAGAAAGAGTAACAGATGTTGCTAAGTTTTACTCCATGAATGAAGTCACAATACAGACATTTAGTAAAAGTGTAGCAGCTCGAACTTGCAGCAGAGCACAATTTCATATGTAAGAGATGATACAAAGGAAAATATGGAAAAGGTATTAGTGATATGGATAGAAGACTAAAATAAAAAACGACTGACACTAATGCTATTACAAATAAGGCTTTAAAGATTTATAAAGCACTTAAGGATCAATCATTGTTCACTTCGTCAACAAAAGGTTATCTTTTTCTGCAAGTCATGGTTGGTTTGAGAGATTTAAACAAAGACATTCTTTACATAATTTAAAGGGCCGTTTACACTTGATACACAACGACGCTATCGGAGCTAAGCGACGCATGGAACGCCGCTCTAACTAACCTAGCTCGTTCACACTTACTGGGAACGTTTACTAGCGACAGCCAATAGGGAAGTAGAAGATCGTGCGCGCTTTCATTCGTAGGAGACAGTCTTCCGCCGTGAATCTTTGATCGACACACCAAAAACTAAGCGACTTTTTTAAATGGTTCGACCGAAACATGCGCTGAGCAGAAAACAACGAAAATGTATTTTGTTGCTGAGTTTTCTTCTTGGTCATTTAGTACACAAGTTTCAAATCATCAAAAATTAGTTAGAAAAATAGAAACATGTTTCATTATAATGTTTTATCGTTGTCATTTAATTATTATTATCAGTATTTTCATTCCAAATGATAAGGGAGTTTATAAAGTTGATGCGATTCATTTTATTATTTGAGGCAATAAACAGTACCTTTTTTTTATGATTTAACTAATTTAGAAGAAAAATATTAGATTAGCGCTTTTGCCTATGCATTGCTTTCGCTACTTTTATTTCCATTGCTAATTTTATAATACAATTAGATATTTATATGAGATCATTGATAACAGTAATTTAATTCTCCGGATTCAAAATCTAAACACAAAAACACTATTAAATGGAAAAGAAAATTACTTACTATTTCGATGAAGACGATCTAAAATCATCATCCAAGAGTATTCTACGTGTATTTTTGTAGTCCTTAAATCAACTATCCCATATAACGGGATGTCGCTGGATTTAGGCAATTAGACTAGAATTTTCGCTCATATCTTACGAAGCAACAAAATACAAAAAATAAAGAAGCACCTTATCCGTTATACAGCGTTAAATTAAAAGTACCCTCCTCGGAAGATTTTTGCCGATATTCAAAGATCCTAAAATTTTTAATTTACTTCAAAATATATCTACATTAACACAGGAAATTAAAGTAACGCAGAATACCCATAATGGCTCGGCCAAAAATTGTGCTTAATGAGAAAAACGTCCAAGCGAGGATCGAACTCCCGATCAGCACATCTACAGCTTGACCGCTTTACCCGCTCAGCTGACACTTCTAACGTCGTTCTTGCGAATTGTACTATAACTTATGGTGCTCTGAATGCAAGAATTAATTTTTGATGGGTATTCTGAGTTTCTTTAATTTCCTGTGCTAATGTAGATATATTTTGAAGTAAATTAGAAGTTTTAGGATCTTTGAATATCAGGAAAATATCAGCAAAATCTTCTGAGGAGGATACTTTTAATTTTAATTTATCGCTGTATAGTGGATAAGACACATCTTTATTTTTTTTGTATCTGGTTGCTTCGTAAGATATGGATTGAATTTTAAAGATTTTTAAAATGAATTTCTGTACAGGAATAATAACTGTGGAGTAAAGGCCGTCAGGCCGTTTACTTGTCCTCACTTTAAATCAAATCAATCAATCAATTGCTCATATCGTCAGTCATGTTGTTTGCGCGCTTCTGTTGATGATTTGAATACTCTCCTGATTGGTCGGTTCCATGTGTCCGCTAGCTCAGTTTTGCGCGAAGTTAAGATTTTTCAACTGGGTCAATAGTGACAAAAAACTGGTTTTCTCTAGCTGATCCACTGTGTTTGTTGTGTCCATTGTGTTCCCTAGCCCCGATATGTCCCAGTATGAACGCCGCTTAAGACTGAAAGGAGAAAGTGCATCTGCTGATTTGGATGCAGCAGAAAATCCAGCAAAACTTGCTGAAATCATTGCCGCAAACTCCTACTCTTCTGATCAGTTCTTCAATGGTGACAAGTCCAGGTTGTTCTGGGAAAAAATGCCTGAAAGAACCTACTGGTTATTAACAAATCAAAAACACCACGCTTATTTAAAGAAATAAACATAAGTAACCGTCTCATTTATTGGATGGTAATAAGAAAGCATGGGTCACTGGCATAGCTTTCAATGAATGGTTTCATAGCATGTTTGTTCCAGATGTAAAAAAATATTGCCTTAAGGCTCTTTTATTAATTGATAATGCACCCCTGGTCATCAAGATTTAACACAAAAATGTAGAAATAGTCTTTTTCCCAAAGAATAAAACTTTTTTATTACAGTTGTTAGATCAAGGAATAATATAGACTTTTAGGACATTGTATATCAAACAAACCTTCAGTCTATTTTAGAACAAATGGAAAATGATGAATCTCTTACTCTTATGGATGCTTGGAAGAAATTTACAATCTTAGAATGTGTTAAGGATGTTGAACTATCATATACTCAGATTAAACAATCAATGTTCAATGCATGCTGGAAAGCAATATGGCCGGATGCTGTTAAAGATGAGAATGATAGATTACCATTAGAGCATGAATATTCTCAGATCACTAAATTGGCCCAAACTATAAGAGAAGGTTTTGAGGATTTAGCTCAGGCAGATATTGAAGAAATAATGGCTGATGAAGAACTAAAGATAAGTTAATTTACACGATTTATGGAACAAATAAATATGATGAAGGCAATGATTCTGATGAAGAACAATCTGAACTAGTTGCGTTCACAGCAAGAGTCATCAGTGCAGGACTTGAATTGGGAAGAAAATTAGGTAAGCATTGTTTACAATATGACACGAATGTTGAACGAGCTCTCTGATTCCAACGGGAGCTTAGCAAGTGCTTAAATCAATATGAAGAGGTTTACAAAGATTTAAGGAAAAAAAAACTAGGCAATTGTTAATTACGGATTTCACTACAAAGTTCTCTCGATCTGAGATCTTCCCTAATCCATCAACCATTAATGCAGTATCTTATCAAGAACGCCTAAGTGATGAAAGTGACATCATACCAATCAAGAAGAAAAAGCTAATAATTCTCGAAAATAATTAAACTTATAATAATTTTTTTGAATGATCTTATATTTCCCTAATGTTTAAATATGTACTTCTATTACCTACATATATTTGTTATGTTAATAAACGAATTATAACTTTATTTTACAATGTCTTGTTTTTGTTTTATGAAAATAAATAACTAAATTATGCACATTTAGTGTGTTTTTCGTTTTACATAGCAAAATGCAAGATTTCAATTTCTATGGTTTTGTGATGAACTTATCTTCCGCGTAAATCGATGGATAGGTGTATTTCATCCTTAAGAACGGAAATTTTTTCTTTAATTAATGTCATAATGATCATAATTTAGTTCATGCTCATATTTTCCTTTCAAAAGTATCCACAAAGTAGGTTTAATAAGAGCATGCAGTAGTTGCATAAATCTTAAGTGATGTCTTTGATTACTTCCACTATCTAAAAATCATTTCTCGTAACACCTATAACACATGTTCATTATCACACAAAGGTACACATGTGGTCTTTTAACAGTGTATACATTTATAATGCTTTTTTACTATTTAAAAAACATTGTAAAAAATAAAAAATTAAGGAACATTTAAATTATCAAACAAAGATTATTAACCATCACTGATAATAAATTTATTACAATTTTGAAAATTTTACAAAAGCAGAAGACTTTTTAACAAACACTGACTTATAATGTACTGGTGTAACGTAAAGTTCACAAACTCCCTCAGTTCCTTTGCTCAACCAGTGTTGCTGAAATCGTAATGTAAAAATTACCATCCGTCAAACTGACCGATGTGAACTAGGTGTTAATTTAATTCTATTTGTCACAGAATCTTATTTTTCAACAGCCTCAAAAATCTATAAAAATCAAGTCCCATAAAATGATGTTTGATGCCAAACATTATTTTATGGGACTTGATTACCCCTAAAACACACAACCCAGGTCAGTACACCACCTCTAGCTATACCACAGGGCGAAATCGAAATTAGTACTCGGGGAAACAGTTGGTTAAGGAACAACTACGCTAGCTCTGGCAAACGATAAGATAAATTGGCACCACACATGATTTTTAGAACAGCCTTAGTAAAAAAAATGTGACCTTTTCTTAACGGATATCTCTTCTTTCCTCTTTCTAATGGAAGAAAAAATATCTATTTCCTTAACAGTTGATTATATTATACACACACTGTTTAGTACAGACTAATTAGTTATTTTTAGTTATATTTCTTTATCACAATAAAATTTAATTTCTTTTCAAACAATAGCTAAATTTAAAACAGTTTCGAATTTTAAGCAATGTTTTTAAAAATCTCATGAAATTCCATGTACCTTTTTTTTCTGTGTGTGTGGGGGGGGGGGGGGGGG
>KK117719.1:479018-516853 GCA_000611955.2 Stegodyphus mimosarum
AAAAAAAAAAAAAAAAAAAAAAAGGAAATTTGTGTAGGAAAATTTAAATTATCAAAACTTTGATTTACTTATTTATAAATTAGGGAGTTTTGAATAAAATAATTGTTTGTATGTTTATTGCATTATAAAGTTGAATTTATATTATTTATTTAATTAATTAATAATAATTATTTTTTTATATATAAAAGACTGAAGAAGTAAATCCAAAAGCTTACCCGTTGGCTGATGCCACATTAACAACAAAAATTCTGAACTTGGTACAGCAGACTGCCAATTATAAGCAACTCAAAAAAGGAGCAAATGAAGGTAATCTCTAGCACTGTTGTGATATTTTTATTTATAATACATAGCTCTTATAATTTTTATATTTATTGCAGTGTAAGAAAACATAAAAATAGCAAAGGTATATTATTGCTTTATTTTACGGGCTAATGTAAAAGAATTGGCAGCATATATCACATAAATATAGTTGTTACTTCTTGGCTGTTTTCTATCAGTTGTTTGGATAATTTCACACAAATATCTGGCAATTGGATGGATTACAATAAAACTTTATGCAAAGTATACAGGAATCAAGTATACATGTTTAAAATTAAGGGTGAAAATGCGCTTTAGCCCACTGCTTGGCGATGTTTTGAAAATCGCCAATTCGGCGCGTTTCTGCGAAACATCTTTGCAATTGCAACCTTCCCGACACGCTCCGCGAAAACCTATTGTAAACAAAACATAGAATTCTAAAGCATAAATTAGTATGGAAACTGTTGCCACAAAAAGATAAAGTAATATGCAAAACGAACATTATGATCATTAAAATATTTGTCAGTTAGGTTTAAATTAATTATTTACATTTTATGTTGTAATACTTACACATTTTATGCCGTTACATAACCTTCCCGACACGCTCCGCGAAAACGTAACCAAAATGGCATCGAAGAAAGAAGGAATTTTTTTAAAAGGGCATTAAAATTACAAACGAAACCATGTACACACCGCTCCGTTTTAACTTAAAAAAAACATCTGCGAATTGCACAACGTAGGCAACGTGCACAAATGAACAAAATAAGCTAAAATAACGAAAATAAATTACAAGAAAATGCCATGTGCACAGCGTTCCGTTTTAACTTTAAAAAAAAAAAAATCAGCAAATTGCACAATGTAGGCAATGTTTCCGTAGCTTCAAAATACCCAGTCAGCCATGTTGGCGGATATGCGGAGTTACCCATGTTGGCGCGTTTATTGCTCATTCAAAAACAATCGCCGCCAAGCAGTGGGCTAAAGCGCATTCCAACCAAATTAAGTTAATGCTAGTTTTTGTATTCTTTTTATATTTTTTTTCTAAGGTTTATTAACAAATGTTTCTAAGACCTCAGTGTAATTTGCATTTGAAATACATTTAAAATTAATCAAAGTCTATTAACCCCTTCGCAACGGGTATATCATGTATGCATCAGGAGTTAATCCTTTTACACGACAGTATGCCACTTAGCGCAACTCATCTTGGAGACTTGTTGCAGTAGTACGATGTCGCAGGATGGGATATTTTGCATTGCTAAGCCTAACGTTAAAAAAAATTACAAATATTTTTAATAAATTATTTTGATTTTTTTCTGTAATGATATGTAACAGTAATATAATCATAAATACAAAATTATCAAGAGATGCTGAAAAAATTTTAATCTAAATCTAAATGCAAAATCATCATCATAATAATCATTGTTGACTCATCTTAATGAAATGTTGTAAAAAAACTTAAATCTTTATCTAAAATGTAAGATCAATAAAATACATGATCAAATATTATAGCATAAAAGATTCAGAAAGGAGACTGTGTGATAATCCAGTTATCCATGTCATTAGTTATGAAGCATGTTTTCAGGTTGAACTTTTTAATTCCATTCCAGCAAAATAATTAATACTAAGCACATCTAGAAGAGTATTTTGGATGAAGATGGATTTTCATGTATCTTTTGTTCATAGAAATTATAAGGTTTTTCAATTGTTATGTGGATTTGATTATCCAAAACAAAAATGGTGAAAAAATCAATTTCATTCACATAACTTTGAATTAAATTTACTTCTGCAATTCCTGTAATTTCATAAGGCTTCAATTATTTAACAGATTGAGTTCATGATGGAGTAGCCATTGTTCTGCTGCATTGTGAGGTGAAAGCAAAACAAACTTCCAGTTCAATCTCTGAGAAAATTTCGGTATTAAATTCGTTGTTCTCACTTAAATGTAGAGTTTTCGGTGTCAAAATAGTCACTCATGGGCTTGAATGGGTACTCGTGGGTTTTACAATTCGTATACATTCATCTTGCATTAAAAACTTCTTTCTCTTAGACATTGCACTAATAATTTAACTCTCTTACCTGGTGCAAAAAACTTACATCTGTTATCTAAAGAAGATGCAGACTGAATACATACTAGGTTTTCTAACACCACAGCTCTTCTCGCAATCTTCCCATAGGAAAAAAACAAATTTGAAGCATTGGAAACTATTCAATGTTTGTATCACGTGAAGCCAACTGCTCATCAGCTGGCTTTGTTTACTTAATATCATCTGCTTGTACATCTAAACGAATCAATCGCCAGAATCTGAAAGTACTTCAGGGACACAAGGCCAACAATGTAGATGTTCAAATAAGTTAACTATTGTGGACACGGTGTGCCATCTAGTGATTTAAAAAAAATTCTCAAAGAAGAAAGTGCATGTTTGAAAGTGCATATATGCCTACTCGTCTGGAAGGTCAATGCACCAGTGCATCACCTGGCTGCTAGCGACATTTGGGACTGATGCGTATATGACACATCCGTCTGCAGAGGGTTTTTAATTCAGCAACATGGCATCAAATGGGCTAATAAATCAAATTATAGTTAACCTTACAGTATGTTATATATGTTTAATATCGATTAAATATTGAAAGGCAAAATGTTTCGCCTGGTTAAGTGTTTTAAATACAATGTCAGTTATTTCATCTTTAACTTTCATTCAAGCTTATTTGAATGCATATAGTATTAAAGTCAAAATTTGTTATTTCCCACTTATGGTGATTTTTTTGCTTCGGCAAGAAGTGAACATACAGATCTATACATGTGTACATGGTTTGTGTTTCTTGGACAGTGAACATTTTCTTTTAAAAAGAAGTTTTTTATTATTAGCTACTTAATATGCCCACTATTTTAAATCTCCTCGGTGGAAAAAGGTAATGTAGTTAGAAATTGCAACACATGGATGTTGTTGAAATGGCAGAACAAAAAATAAAGGTTATGCCTTGCTGTTACATAGGATCACATCTAGCAGAATTCATGATCAAGCATCACTTCGGCAATTATAGTGCATTCGATGCAATATTAGGATCAGTTGCAAAAGTGCCACTTAGACATGTTTGTTAAAGAGTAGTTTTCTGGTGTGTTTATATGTGTTTACTTTAAATAACTTCTTACAAAATTGTATTTAATATAATAATAAATACAAATTTATGTTAAACCTGCTTATGGTGTACGGAATGAATTGCTGAATTTCATGTGCCACTATTTAGTCAATTTCATTTTCGCTGCTGTTTATTACATTTGACAATGCCAGTATGTGAATTCTAATACTGAATGTGTAATACAGTACATGTCTTGTAGGTCAGTGTGTATATTGATTAACATTTCTAAGGATCAGATGTCATGTTTTAGATACTTATCTCTGTAAGTTTTGTGATTGTGTAATGTCATTTAACAGGGCTCCCTTATAAAAGTTTTTATTCATGCTAAGTAAGTTAGGTAGAATGATTGACAAATTGCTTATTAAGAAAAGAGAAATAGGGAAAATTTTGTACAATGAATGAAAATTGCGTGGTATGAGAAAGCCACCAAGTTAAAAATACATATGAATAGCAAAAATGTGAAAGAGAAAAGTAAAATGTAAGAAAATTATAGTTACAATTATTTCTTACATTAGCTGCCTAAAGTAGTAGTTATGAAAGAAAAAAAAATACAAGCAGCCCTCAACTTTTGCTCATAATTGAATCCTGAAAATGTGTGTGAATGTTGTGTACTTTTTGGTTATGCATCTGCCATGCATTTTGCACGAACTTTTGTAATACTATGTGTGGGTTTAATTCTTGTTCACACATACAGACACATGCATGAAGACTGATAACGTTTTTTGATTGTCAAAGTGCTGTCAATTTCATCAGCTTCTTTCTCACTTTCATGGTGTATTTTATTTAACTCTTGTTGCTCAATTAAGTATTCATTTGACTGAGGTACCGAGTGAGATTCAGTCAACTCATTCACATCTTCATTATTGCTGTCCAAGTTTAGTTTATTCATTAGCCTAACTATTTAACCTGTGATAATTTCCAGAATTTTTTCAAATTTATAAAATCGCTCATCATTTGTGGGCATAATTTCCAGGAGTAATTCATTTTTGACTCTTCTATGTCATTTTATTATTGACTCCTTTTATTTAACTTTTGACTCCATAAATTTCCAGCATTGCTTATTGCATTCCATGTTATAAGTTCTTCCAGAAATCTCTTAATATTGGTCAACATTTCCTGCCAGTTGCCTTGATGCCTGATTCATTATTGTTTTCATATAATATTACATAGCTACCAACTCTCTTGGTTTTTTATCAGTTCCCCTGGTACATCATCAAGTCTCCTCCTGGTTTTTAATTTTTAGCCTTATTAAGGAAAATGTTTCCCAGCAATAAATGAAATTTATTGAATTAGTAAAACTTAAATTAGGCAAATTCCGTTCCCTCGCTTCTAATGATTTTCAGAATAATTTTCTTATTAAACTTTATTTCATCTGAATTGTATGTTTTCATTATATTTTATCTTATTTAATTTTTCTTATTAAATTTCGTTTAATCTGAATTGTCTTAATCTACTGTAGACATTTGTAGATTTTTATATGAAGATTCAGGCAGCGTTTAACCAGTTAATATTCGTATTCAATTATATTTTATTTCATTATATATGGTACAACTAAGTTTATCTGCACAAATATTATGTTCATTAATTATTAGTTTTATTTTCATGGTATTTAAAAGTACTTTCATAATTAAAAGCTGTCCTTATTAAGTGAGGTTTTCTATGTATAAAAGTATAAAAAAAAATTTTTAAATTAGCCAAAATACATATAATTTAGAGTACCTAATTAATTTTTGCATCCGAATTGTATTACAAATAGTTGAATAACATGAATTATGCATTATAACTGAAATATGATAGAGTTTGAAGTTCCTTTAAAATGGTATTACTGATCAACATGAACCTCACCTAGTTTCTTCTGGGTTTCTTGTAAAATTTTGGTTTTCAGGGTTGACTGTATGAGATAGGTAGTATTGGAGGGGGGAACTGATTTTCGGGTATCAATTCTGGAGATTTTGTGTTCTGGAGCATTGTGTAAAATTAATAATGCTTTAAATCATAAATTGTCCTCTTTACAATGTTGCCTAAATGCCAGCACGAAACGAAAAATAAACCAATCTTTAAATATGAATATGGTGATCCAGTGTTTATATATATATATTTATTTTTATTTTGAAATGAATGGAAGCAACACTTTACTTTTCCCTTTCAGTGCAATGGAATTTTCTTCCTGTTAGAAGAATGTACAATTAGGTACTTTGCTCTCCTAAAAAAAGTCTTTTCAGCACTGAATATTTGACTAAGAGAATATTCTTCATCTACAATAATTTTAATTGAGGAAATGAATTTTTTTATAGTATTTTATTTGCATCAACTGATTTTCCAGTGAGTTTAATATTATGTAAAAAATACCTCATTTTAAATTTATCAAGTCAGCCATTACCTGCTTGAAATGTATTAGAATCTTCTTTTAATGTAGTCTTCCAAAACTAAGAGCCTTAGCTTGAATAATTAACAAAACTCAAAGAGACATTTGTTTTGATTTTGATTGTCACCTCTTGATGACAGAACATTCCATTTCATGTATTACTTTGTGTGTTTTATGAAACAGTCTTTGAAGGTAAAGCTCCACAATTTTGAACTGATTCCTTAATTTTATTTTTGTTTTACAAAACTAAATATACCATAGACCAGTGCATGTTGTGTAAACAGCCAATTGAAAGAATGGATTTCACTCTTATCAGAACATCTGATTATTTGTATCTTTGTTTCTACAAATATTAAATTTCTTTTTGTTCATATCAACATAGCAGTTTCTCCATTTCTCAGTCATGTTTATAAATTTGTAAGGATGAAATATTTAAACATAAATAAATAAATTGGCAAAATACACAACAGATCAAAACATGCTAAATGCAAGACTATAAACCTGTGTACTGCTGTATCATCAGCCATCGAGATCAAATTTTTACACTGTTAGAATCTTTTTTTTTCTTCTGAAAATTTGTTTATATTCGTAAAATAATAAAAAAATTATTAAAGCATAAATCTAACAAGCTTTAGTTTTCCAAAACTTTTATTCAAAGTGTAGTGTATGCTTAGTTATTTTCTTAGACAATGCAAAAAAAAAAGTTCATTGGCACAAAAGATTACTTGGCTAAAGAAGAAATCATTTGAAGTTTATTCTGCCTTGGGCTCCTAATTTTAGCAGCACTGTATACATTGGGCTAGAAACCTTAATGATGTCACATTGATTCCAAGAACTCTGCTATTTTAGGAGGTGGCATTTTAGTGAGCATGCACTATTGTACTCCACTGGAGTGACAACATGTAAGCAAACAATTATAAGTTCATTAAATTCATGCAAAATATGAAATAAGTAAGTAAAATTCAAAATTTTATGGCTCTAGCTGTTTTTACATAATTTGAGAAACACACTTATAGATACGTACTTATTTCTTCTGGCATTCTTTGATATAGATTTCTGCATTTGCTGTTTGTACAGCTTAAAAGTAATTTTATTTTCTGTAAGCCTGGTGACACTTAAATTAAGCTGTGTTTAGCTTTCATGAAAAGGTATTTTAATTTGTAATGGAATACCAAAAATGATCATAGAATGTACCTACATATCAGCAGTGAAAACATTTGGGGATGCAACTTTAAAAGTCAGGAAGAAGGCCATTTATTTTGGAAAATTGGTTGTGTGTTTTCTGGCTTCTGTTTCTGCAGAATTCCTATCCATTAAATGGTTAAAAATGTGTGAAAGAATAATTGACTTGAATAGTTATGCTGCCTGTGTAAGATCGTTGAGTACATTTGTAGAGACGACAAATTTCTGGGTTGAGGCAGACTCTTGACTTTTGCCTGCATTCCTGTTAGCCCGATTTAAAATGCACCATATCTCTTCGAAAGACTGTGTATATATATAAAGTGGCCTTTTATTATTATTATTTTTTTTTATTGATGTTCTCAAATTTGGTCCACAAATTCAATCGAATATGGTGGTTTACTAAAATCAGTATTATTAAAAATAATATCTAATGTAAGTACTTAGCTTCTTAACTTATCTAGGGATAAGTAAATTTCCTGTTAAGAAAGGCATAGCCACTGGGAGAACAGCAGCGACAGGAATAAAATCTTTAGCTGGTCATGCAATCAATTTGTCAAATTAATGACATTTAATTTGATTAAATGTAGTAAGTTGACTCTCTCTTTGATAATGCCGTTCTAACATATTCGTGGCTTCATTTTCGCTGCAGACAGCAACATCAAGGTGCGGAATAGCATTAGTCTCTTCAGTCAGAATCTTCTGCAGTATTTACTGTCGAGATATCATTTACGCTTCATGGTAAAAACATCAAACCATTACCACATTTAGAACATCTGTCTTGTCGGAGAATACAGCAATCTTTTAAGTTGGTATGAAGTTTTCAATTTAGTCTCCTGAATACTGGTAACTGGGACATTATTGGCAAGATACAGATCTAGTTTAACTTAAGTGACACTTGTCCACATGTATAAGATTTATTAGAAAATACTGTCCATTTGGGAAGTGAATGAAAATAATACATATTTCAGATTTTCAATAATATTTATTGTAAAATGTAATTTCCTTCATTACTTATGATCTTTTAACAGCATGATAGTAATTCATAAATATCATTTTTGAAAAAAAAAATATCTTTTCTTTAGAGGTGAACAGTGCATATAATGCTTAAGTGACCTTTGCTTCAAATTTGAATTTTTTCCCTTTAAAAATGTTTTCTTTGTACACTGCATCTGGTTTCTTCCTAAATACCAGAGATTTACCTGTATGTTTTCATTCATGAGAAAACTTTGATTTTTGAATTTGATAAGCTGTTACTTTTAGATGTGATTTTCAGTTGGCACTTAATGTGAATAATACAGTGGCCGTTGTAACAAAAAAAGTACAAAATAGATTCTAATTTTGTTGGTAATATATTCAAATTTCATTTAAAATTCATTCAAAGATTTGAGGCAATTTTATACTTGTATTAATTAACCACTAATTTTTTAACAATACACTTTAATTTTATTGTTAAAAAATTAGTGTGGGAAAACTTCCCTTAATGTAAAATCATTATCTGTGATAATCAGCATGGGTGAGTAAAATATTAAGTTTTGTGTTAACTTAGCAGTTAAGCATTTAATCTAATACTTTCACATTATGCAAATTTAGTCTTAAAAACTATGATAAATATGTAATCAAATTAATTGATTTTTAACAATCTAGCTAATATCCAAAGAAATCAACACAATTGGTAAAGAACATGAAAATAAAAATCGGATAATGAAAATGGGAAGAACTTTTTTGATTCCCATTTATTGCCATTAAGTTGCAATGATACTTCAGGCTAAAAGAGCATGTATGTGAAGATTAACACAACTCTGAATAAGACCAAAATGATGACTAAAGAAGCTAATTACAATACCACTGAACATAAGAAAATTCTATATGATACTGATCCTGATGTAGATTAAAGCTTCAAAATCTTGATAAAGTTGTTGGCTATCACAGTTTGTATGACAAAGAAGTCTTTTAGAGCTTTTTTTTTTTTTTTTTTTTTTTTTTTTTTTTTTTTTTAAAAAGTTTAACAAAACTTTTTTTTTTAAAAAAAAAATTTTTTTTTTTTTTTGATTTTTGTGCTTGAAATAGCTTAACCAAATGTTTGTCATTAAATAAAAGTTCAATAATTTTTTATTATTTTGTCTTGTAATATAATTTTTGTTTTTATTGTTTGAAATTACATTACCGGTGGAAACATTTTAATTTTTCATATTTCTTAACGTATATTAATTCATCAATTAATAAGTCTCATGAAATGTAGTTTTCCTCTGCGATTTTCAGTCTGATTTAATTATTTGTTATTATTTACTAAAGTTGACCTTTTCCATTTCTTTAGCAACTAAGACATTAAATAGGGGTCTGGCCGAAGTAATTGTCATGGCTGCTGATGCAAAACCATTAGAAATTCTTTTGCATTTGCCTCTGCTTTGTGAAGATAAGGTAATGTATATATATATCTGAATTTTTTTAAAAATCTTATTCTAATAAGAATTTTATGATGGTATTTATGTTTTTGGTGAACTATCATGTCTGTTAAAGTCGCCCCTATAACCTGTGCATTCGGACATCAGCTGGTTGCCTGAACACTTGTGTCCACTTTCTACCTGGTGCTTTCATTGGTTATGGGATTTGTTAAATCACATGTCTTTTGAAGCAACTAAAGTAGGTCTCTTATATGAATGCACGTTCCCTCCCTTTGTTTAGCATATATGCTTCTGGAGGAGGGTGACCCATATTGAGATAACTCATTTTACCCATTCCTAAGATAGTGAAAATGTGTTGCTGCTGTTCTATCGCTTCATTTCAAAATGTTCAGAAGATGTAAGATATTAAAGCAATAAGAAATAAATGAGACGTTATATTTTTTACTCTAAATTAAAGCTATTGCATCTTAAAACTGATTGTTTAATAGGAAGTACTCAAATCATTAAAAAAAATTAGGAGAGAGATATAGAAATCTATTAACGCTCACAGTCGCAATCCTGTCTCAAGGAGAAACTGCACAAATATCTCCAAAAGAGAAGTAATTACTTCAGTTAATAAGGTTATTGTTAATGCTGTAGCACTCTACTTAAGGCCAGTTTGCACCTCTCCTAATGATCTGCAGTGAACCCCTCACTATGACCTCTTTGACAATGTAAATGCTTATTTCATCTGAATAGAAACATAGAGGAGATGTCAGCGATTCCGTCTCTGCTTCGAACCAGTTGAAAATCTATCAGGGCAGTAACACTGAGCAGTGTTCGCAGAGACGTTGGGCCCAATTTTTCTCATGTCAAAAAATGCCAAGCTGGAGCGATAATCTAACTATGGCATTTTTAATGCATATACATCTTGTGTAGTATTATGGGATACTTCACTACCTGAATATTACGACCATTGTTTACTAACACCTAAATATAACATGTATGTAACTACTGGTCAAAATGAATTAAGTTTTTGATACTGTAGCAAAACATAGAAGAAAATTAAATTAGAATATCGGATTCAAAATATTTAAAACATGTTTATTTCTTAATTTTTTTAAATAAAAAACAATTAAATTATGTTATTAAACTACTCAATCAAATACAGTTTTCAATTAAAAAATAAATGAAAGGGCAGACATTTGATTTTGTTGATATAAATTTCAAAAAACCAGTTTTTACTAATGGGCAATTACAACCTAATAAAATGTAGTTTGAAATTTTGTTTATTGACTTTCATTTGAAATTTTGTTTATTGACTTTTATTTGAACATTAAATTAGATTTTATTTACAAACGTTCATTCGGAGGTATTAAAATGAAAATCTCCGACAGAAGGCGTATATGGACATTATTAACATGTTAAAATTTGAGGGTGTTGGGGTTGAAGATTTTAAGCAAAAGATTAATAATTTTTGCTCAACTTCATACACACAAAATGGCATCAAACACTTCTGGAATAAATATGCTGATTTTGCATTTTGGTACTCAAAATAAACAATGCAGAGAACTATAGGAGTCAACCATCTCCAGAAACTGAAACACTATCTGCATTTTAATTTTGCTGGCAGAGCATCTTGAAAGAACACCCCCCTTCCCCCCGAATAAGTGGAGTGACCATTTCCAGTAAAGTTTCAAACTATCCTTCACTCATTCTGATGAAGTTTTTGTAACTTTGGATGTCCTTGCACTGAAGTTTACTTTAAAGTTGATTTAATGCTCCCAATTCATCACGGCAAGCTACCCAGTCACATATTGATTTCCTTTTCTTCTTCCTTTTTTCCTCCCAGAACAGAAATTAATTCATTGGATACTGCTTCGCAAACTTCAAGCATTGCAACTGCCACATCGGTATCCATTTTTGCAAATAAATGAAGGCAAGTTGTCAGCCCAGCTCTGATTGGTGTAAGCAATCTATCTGGTTTACAGGTCTGTTCACTCGGTTCGAGACGCTGTAATGAGGGGCTCACTGGAAGTCACTAGGAGAAATGTAAACTTGCCTCTAGCTCCAAGAGAAATTCGTATACACGGACATTTCAGGTGAGAGGAACAGAGTTTGGCTTCTGTTGATACGAAAGAGCTGTAAAGTATTTTAATACAACAGAAATCCCTCCCCATCCTCATAGAATTCATTAATATTAAGAATGTAATAGAAGGCATTAATGTTTAGTTAACATATTGATTGTTGTTATGTTGTCTGAAAATAAACATGTTTTATGTGCATTTCTTCCAAACTATCATATGATGTTAATATGTTTCTTATTTGATGCACAGTTTGTCTAATTTGGAGGTTTTGGAAACTAGTTCTAAACAAAGGTTGTATACATCTTGATAACTTGATAGAAATGGGGGGAAAAACATTAAATGGCAGGCAAAATTAATGGTAACTATATATAGAGTTTTGGAAAATGTTTAATGTAATTTTTGATAATAACAAGTTGACTTCACCTTGATTATACATACTACAAAGGCCTACTGTGTTAAAAAAAATGTCAGTTATTGTTTATTGAATAAAATTCAGTGGCTCTTATTACCTATTTTGCAGTTCTTATAGTCCTTAAAAATCCTTAGGCTTTTTTTAATTTTGTAAAAAGTCTCTTTATCAAACATTACTGTAATGTAGACTGAGTATCTCTTTATCATCTGACTGTATTTTTGGGGGGAGGGCAGCTTTGCCAATAAACCATCATATGGTTCAGAGCCATCTTCTAATTTTAAAGTATAAAAATTGTGTGACTGAGTTCTTTTTAAAGAACTGTGATAAGCACTTCACAGTTTAACAAAAGCTTCCATCATGTAAAATTTAAATAAATCTTAACAAATATTCACGGTATACAGTAACAAATTTGAAACATATATGTTTTGATTTCAAAAAAGCATTATTCAGTGGAGTATCAATCAATATTATTCGGTTCCAAATTGAGTATCAATCAATATTATTCGGTTCCAAATTAACATTTAATTAAATAAATACTGAAATATCTTAAAGTTGATAACCTTTATAAGTTCGAAGAAATTCAAAAATATCAAAAATAATTCGTATTCTATTTCACATCCAAGTAATTCCTGTTCAAGCATCATATTATCTCACACTGAATATTCTAAATTAAATCAAAATGACTGGGCTTAAGTAAATTCTAGTTCTTTGATGCCACCCTGAAATTATGTATATCTGTTAGATCTGCAGAAACTTTTATTGCATTAAATGAATACATACTTTATGAATGTCTAATTAATGCATGCAGATTTTTCCAATTAATTACTGGTTTTCAAAGTTCATCATGTTGAAATGGGCTCATGAGTTCAAATCATATTCTTTCTTCTTCTTTTTTTGTTTACTCAGAATGTTGTGCAATTCTACTATGCAATGTGGTAATTAATGTAAACACAGTTTTCCAATTACTTAACAGTTTTTAAAATTCATCATTTATGTTTAAAACTATTGAAATGGGCTCATGAGTTCAAGTCCTGTTCTTTTCTTTTCCACTCAGTATTGTGCAATTCTACTATGCGATGCATTCCATAGTAGAATTGCACGACTTTGTATTAATTTCCATAGTAGAATTGCAAATTTCTTTTTTAGTAAATTACAGTTTTTTCAAAGTCTTGGTAAAAGCAAATTGCTAATGATCGAGAAAAACGCCTGTGTCAAAATGAAAATGTGTGTATATGATTTTAGCTCAGAATAAGCATGTTTTATATGATTGTAATGAATTTTCTTTGTTTTTCTTTTGAGACATTTCTCTTTTCATCTGTTTTGACCATTCGCAAATATGGAAATTCAAGAAATTGACTGATTTTTTTTTTCACATGGGAATCAAAAAAGGCTTTTTTGTTAATAAAATGTGTACTTTGAAAGCTGGTTTGAAATCTTTTTTAGCTGTCAAAAAATGCTAAAAACCAACATACTTGTCTTATTTGTCTTTTAACGTATTCTGTTCTTAACTCGCGAGAACACACACTGGGTGCAATGAACCCTTTCGATTAAAAAAACATTTCGTAAAATGCCCCATTTTGCCTTAGTGATATAGGTCCCATGTAGTCATGTCCAAGGTCACCTTCTTTATATTTCTGACATCTTATGCTGAGGATTAGACTAAAAGTCTTGTTTTTGTTGGGATTGGATTTTTAGATCCAGCATGCCTATTTACATTGCTGTTACATAGTTGATTTGTGTGCTGAAAGTGGCAAACATGTCGTGTAATCTATGTTACAAGGAAGAAATGTTGCATTTGCAAAAATTATTTGATGTATCAACTTGTGAAGAATTTATTGAAAAAAATGAGGATGGAAGTGATTATGAATTTTTTAGTCTGCATGATACTGATTCAGAAATACATAGATTCTGAAAATGAGAATGGCATAAATTGTTTTATTGCAAAGTATAAAAAAAACCCAATTGTCAAAAGAGAAGCCTAAAGCTAATGTTAGAACTGCTGCTCATAACATTACTACTAAACTGCCTGGAAACATCAGTAAGATAAAAAATGTATAGACACCAAATTTATTGTGGGAATTTTTCCTAAGTTTTCTTGAAAGTTGTCAGTTATACAGATATTTGTATTATATCTGTTTATGACAACTTTCAAAGAGAGAGAGATGTTCTTCACACAACTCTAATTGAAATTTGCTCATTTATAAGCCTTTTGTACTTTTGTGGTGTTCATAAGCCATCTCACATAAATGTGCAGGACCTGTGGCTACAGACAGAAGTCGATTGAAAAGTTTGCAGAAAAGTTTTGTGTACTACAAATGCTTCCTTTTTTTTTTAAATCAAAACGTTTGTGTTTTGATGAAATAAGACTTTATGTCGTCGGTAGAGAACCAGATAAATTTGCACCAGTAATAAGTTTTTTTTTTCGGAGGGGGAATTTTGTGAATAACTGCCAGAAATATTACATTGTAGGTGAGTTTATACATGATGTGTTTTTGGACATGAAGTTATGAAAAGTTTGTGGCTTTCCAAGAAAGATGCTTTTTCATTCAGCGTATTTATTTCTAACAAACCTGTAAGGTATGGGATAAATGTTTTTGCATTAGTTGGTGCAAGAACTTTTTATACATGGAACTTGAAATCTTATGCAGGTTTGTAGCCACAAGTGTCAAAAACTCACCCGATAAAATTGTAAAAACACTATGCCAAAATCTCTATCTGATTGAATCATCCCAGTAGGTGTTGGTATACAAGTTACAATCTTGCAAAAGAACTGCTGAGAAAAAGCTAACTATCATTGGAACAATTAGAAACAACAAAACAGAATTATCAGTAAAGTTTGTTTCCATTTAAAATTAAGAAGTGTTTTCATCAATTTTCAGTTTTAAAATGATACAATTTCGGTTTCTTATGTTCTCCCCCAAAATAAATGTGCCAATTTGTTATCAGTATTGCATCTCAATGGTACTATTGATGGTGAAAGAAGTGAATACAAGAAGCTTCAAACTGTAACATTTTACAACTTTATAAATATCCAGAATCGCTAAAATGTAACCTGTGGCAATGTTTCTCCCTCCCTCCTGTTTTAGACACCATTTTAATAAATGCAAGGATACTCCTTTTGTCTTTAAGCCATACAAAATTAGACGTTTGTTTCTCAAACATCTTACGTTGAGCCTCATCAGGGAACAAACAAAATTTCATGCTTCAATATGATCTCTTTCAAAAGAACTCTGATCAAAATTTCATGCCAATTTTAGAAGTAGTGATGATGGGCAACCACTACAAACAAAGAAAATGTCAGATTTGGGGGGGGGTAAGCTGTAATGTTTCCCAGTAAAAAAAGAACAGAAAAACAAAAACACACTATACCAAACATGGAAATATTTGATTGGAACACACAACAGCACTTTGTTCAGTGTGCTGCTAATATCATTTCTCTGTGTCTATGGTGCTAATAAAGAAAATAAGAATAACTACAGAGTAAAGGTATACTATTTTTTCTTTGTTAATATGTAATATACTTATCTATTCTTTTTGAAAATTTTATTTCATGAAAGTGTTTGGAGGAATTAAAAATTATAATGTGCATACTTAAGTTGTATCATAAAATTTATTGTGGGCAACTTTATACTTGAAGATTTGTAATTTTTTCTTCAAAAAACAAGCCGGAGCTCATGTAACTCAAAAGAATACATGTGCTCCTTGATTAAGGGGAGTGTAATTCACTATTAGAATTATTTCTCCCAAGAATATTTTTCAGTAATTTTTGTATTTTTTTTTACACATCGAATTTCATCTGCAGCATTTTTAAAGAGGTATCAAATTTAAGATGACATTTCATGAACATATAAATCATGTTAGGAATATTGCTGTCAACTTGATACTTATTCAGTGTAAGTATTCTTTGCTACTGAGATAAAAGTAGTTTCGAATATGCTAATAAAGTTTTTATTAAAAGGTATGGTATTTCATGAATAATGTTCTTTAAGACTTTTTGGGGGGGCTTCAGCCTATGCAATACAAGTAGTAATAGTTTATTATTTTCTTTACAGAATGTGCCTTATGTGTTTGTGAAATCAAAACATGGTAAGTTATATTTTTGCATGTTTGTTTTATCTTAATTTCTAAATCTGTTCTAAAAAATACCTGTCTAAATATATTTTTGATTTTTGATATGATGTATATTATTTTTGAAATTTTGTGTGTAAGAGATTCTAGATAAATGCATAAATTGTGATTTAATTGTTTTAATGCCAATCATTTTCATTCTAGCTCTTGGTAGAGCTTGTGGAGTATCCAGACCTGTGATAGCTTGTTCCATTACAGCCAATGAGGGTTCACAATTAAAACCTCAGATCCAAGCGCTACAACAGGAAATTGAAAAACTTCTGGTGTGATTCTGATGTATTGTATCATATTCATTGTCAGCATCATATTGTATATTTGTCTGCATTAAATTTTTATTAAGTACATTTTGCTGTATGTTTATTGTGTTATAGACACTTATATGTATATAGTTAGTGGTTTTGTCATCTAAAACCAGTGTATTTAAATGTTTAAGACTGAGGCTTAAAATTTTCATTCAAATATGTAAATGTTAGTATGAAGATATGAAGCTTGAATTTTCATGCAGATGTGTAAATGTGTAAAGATACATAATAAACTTCATGTTATTAATTTTTTCTCATTCATCATTCAGTAGCTCACTAAATGTTTTGAAAATCTTTGAATGAAATTTATTTGTAATGCTTATAATCATTAATTCATTATTTAGTCATCCTACTTAAAAGATATGGCATATTTTTGGTATGCCATAAAACGTTTTATGCATGCATTAGCTTGTACTGGGCAATGCATCATCAAAAATATCCCCCTTGATTCCTACGAGCCTCCAACAAACCTAGAAACTGTAGAAACCAGAGAATTTCATTCTTTTGTTTGAGTGAAAAATCTGTTATTTGAAGCATTTTAGAAGGGAAAGACCAAATGAATGATAGCAGCTAAAGTGTTTTTAGTTTAATACTTAAAATTGAAGGGAATAAAATTCTTGAAAGTTTCTGAATGTATGGTATTGATAGTAGAAGGATTACCATAAAAGAACAATAATTACCATTTAGAATATTTAGTTCTCTGAAAGTTGTTTTCCTTTGCATTGATGAGGCACAAAGTGGCAAGATGATTGCAAAAAGTTGTATGAAAAAACATTGCAAGTGGAATTCAGTAGCCAATTTTGAAATTAATATGGTCATGGTTGAGATCATCTTCAGATGAGAATTATAGGTTTTCACCTAAAATAGTCTGAACAGAAACTCTGGAAGGTGAATGAGAAGCATGTAATGCAGTTGCTATAACTAAAAAAAAAAAAGTTGAATGAAGAAATTTCATTTTTGATAGAAAATTCTCATAAACAAGGTATTTCTAGGGCAGCCTGATATTTACATGTAGAATTTTGTGAATGTTAGATTTCCAGTTTTAAATATGATATATCAATGCCACTTTGATGTTCGGTGTAAACAGTGTATATCATTTTGGAAATAACCTTCTGGGATTCCTCTTCCTCATACTGGACGTTCTAAAAAGGAAACAATTTACCACTGAAGTTGAACTGAACCATGCTGTTCCTTTGTTAAATGCTTTACTTTTAAAGTCTGATTATGAATTATGCATAAATATTTCTCATAAACTATTTGCTGTCACAGACTATCTCTTATCGTCCATATGGACAAAAAAAATTTACTCATTAATAATTTAATTCACTTATATTCTTCTACCATCTGTTACTTTGCATAATTTCTAAGATATTCATCCCTTCATTATGCTAGCTCATATGTTTCATTTTGTTTCATCCCCAACTTCAACCCTTTCCTTTCTATTCATTACAAATAATGGAGATTTTTGGCATTCTTAAAATCTCTCAATAAAATGAAGTAACTGAACTCTGAAACAATATCCAATCTTCATTCATAGAACATTTACAAAATTTCATGAGAAGTCCATATACAATGAACTGTGCTATTGCTGTCCTTTTTGAAAGAGAGCATGATTTCTGAGAACATAAACGTGAATATTTAACATAACTTCCATAAGAAGACCACCAAAATCCTTTGAAAGCATGTTATCTTAAGAAGATTCACTTACTTTTTAAAATTTAGGACAACTAAGCTAAACAGAGACATTCTTTAGTGGAATAAAACCACAACATTTTCAAACTTTGAAGTTATTCCTTGCACAAATTTATTCCTCAATTTTATTTCTTGGAAGTTTCTGAAATGTTTTTGCAGAACGATCATGTAAATGCCATAATTTCGTCATAAGTTATAGTCTTATGTCAGAAGTGCATAAAAACATGTTTTGAGCCTCTCTGACCTTTTAACTAAATATTCCATGTATATCACTGCACATGTTGTTTGGTAGACTGAATTGCAACAAAACTATAGTTAGTTAAAAACATGCTTATTTATAGCGATATAATAATTGTTATGCAATATACAGAGGGTGTTTATACATGTTTAGAATGATTTCAGGGCTATTTAATGTTTAGCATATTTTTTAAATGTTTGATTTGAAAGCCTTTTTTCTGGACTGTAAGTCTACATTGTGGTTTCCATGCTAGAAGGGTGTCTCATAAATTTGCTTTCAGGAGCCAATCAGTCATGGTAGGTTTGTGCTTAAAGAGATCCTCTCAAGAGGCTGAAGGCACAATAGTTAATACGTGAAATGAATTCATGTTCTTTGGTAAAACATTGGTCAAAATACATTGAAAAGGTATATATGCAGTACTTGCATCAGTCTTCATTTTCTCAAGGAATGCAGTGGTACTCTTCAAATTATGACCTGTTGCTTTGTCTTTATGAAGTCATTGGGATAAAGAAATGGAATTTTTTCTGTAACTATCAGACTTAAAAACTTTCTTTTTATAGTAAGTTAAGTTGATTTTAACATTTTTTCCTCACTGTTGTCTTTCTGTTCCCATTGTTAGAAAATCATGCTACAATCATGAACCCTCTACTGAAACTTTATTTGCATTGAAGTTGGATTAGTTTTACTGAACCAAGTTTGTACACTTTTTCTCCTCATGTTCAATAATAAACAGACCTTTTTTTGTTACAGTCATTGGACTAACACATTACAGTATGCTTCAAATATTATTCCTTTCTCATTCAGCCACTGCTAAATGTAAATCCTGTTTGAATGAATTTCCTTGATTGCTGAAAGAGTTTTGAAATCCTTGATGCAATGCACTGACAACTGTAAACTTCTGTTTCAGGGTATACTTTACAATATGCTAATCTGAATGAAAATAGTAATGCAAAAATATATCTTACTTTTGTGTGCATGAGCATGCAAATTCCAAAATAAACATATGCATTGACATGTGTCAATATGATGATTGACTTTTCAAAGGTGGCTTCTCTGTGTTAAAAATATACTTTATTTATTGAATAAAATATTATTGATGTAGACAAAGATATTATTTCTGAGAGATCTAAACTGTGAAATATTGTATGATTTAAAATTAAATGAGTTGTAACTATTATTATATTCAGTATACTCTGTGTTTATAAAAGTTTTTTATTTTGGCAACTGTTGCACAGAGACATATACTTCCAGATGAAATGTGTATTTAAGGAAAAAAGTTTTAAATGATTCCGAATTGCCAGTCGCAATGAGTCCCGATCTTGGACTTTCTACTGTATAGGAAATTGAACAGGACCAAAAAGTTAATTTGCTATTATACATAATATACTTTTAAAAATTTTATTGGTGGAATGAAATTTTTTCCTTAATTTTATTGAAAGTTTATGAGCTGTTATGATAAATTAATGTTATTAAGCATATTTCCTATTGAGGACCTAAATATGGCATTCAGAGTAGTTTAATTGCATATTTTCAGATTTGTGTACCACTTTAAAACATTACATTTAAATGCTTCATATGTTAGAATTAATACACTGAAAGTTATTTTAAATAGGAGATATTCATATTATGTCATTTTCGAATTTAGGAGATTAGTTTTGTAAAAATTACAAAATTTTTTTGTATGGTATGCTATTAAATAAAATATTATGTTCATTATAACGCACAGACAGATTGACTGCTGCACAACTGAAATTGACTGAGATATTTAATTTTAAAATTTGGTATTTTTGGCTTCTGAAAAATAATTTGAAGTTGAATTTTTTCTCACTGAAGGTTATTCTGTGATATACTAATATGTAACATTCTTTAATTTATTATTTCATTATATTTGTGTTGCGGTGCATCAAAAGAATTTTCACACAAGTAGTTTATAATTTTTTTCAGTAATACATAAATAAAAAAAATGCAATATTGATGTTATCATGAAGTTTAATCAGACTAAATAGTAGTTCTCATAACATAATCCCTTAACAGAATATTTTTCTAAACAGAGCCCCACCAGTGGCTGAATAGTTGAAGATTGGTAGTTTGACCTGGATTTTGTATTCGGGCAACCAAGGTGGCTGCATGATTAGTTTTCGCCATGTATGACATGAATGCGAGCTAGGTTCCCTTAAAAAGTCCTCTATGAAGTAATCAGTTCCTTTAGGCAGATAACCCTTATGTCTTTAGCCATATCTAAATAATCTAACCTCTTCTAAACTGATGATAATTCATGTTTAGTTATACACAGTAGCAAACATTTCAGTTTGTGTATGACTCCCGAAAAATTGGTCAGCATTATCTATGTTAATTTTTGTCATTAAGTAGTCTAACAGTTTGTGTCTTATTTTATGCGATGAATATAAACTTTTACTAAATATGACTAGAACCTGTGTATAGTCGTTCAAAAATAATTTTGTAAAGTTTGGTTAGATTTAAAAGAATCTGATGTGGACACCACATGGCTTCCTTCTATGGGATATTAAATAATATGCACTTCTTACTGCATTTCATTTAAACTTATTTCCCTTGAATTTATTTCATTAGAGATAGATTTCTCAGCCAATTAATTCAGTTCTCACTTTGCAGTGCAGCAAAATTCATAAAAGCTCAAAATATCTTCAATAAATATGGAAAAACATCAAATACAGTTTAAAAGCATTTTTTGAAACTAAAATTAGAGTTTTATGAAAAAACAAGTAATGTGGTCATGAAGATGGATTTCTCGGTGCACAAAATTTAAAGTTTAATTTTGGTAACACTTGGCAAAAAGACACAAGTTGGTGCACCAAGTAACTTAATTCACTGGTCTGCTAAGAGTTTCAAATGTAAACAGATTGTGGCATCGTTAGTTTGAGTAGCATTTAAACAATTTTTAAATTGTTGATAATTCTACAAATATCACATGCAGATTAACTAAAGGCATAAAAACCTTAATTGGAAGATAATAACATAATTCAATCATTTTTAAGGCAAAAAATGTATAATTTATCAACATATAAGAATAAGAATAATTAAAAAAAAAACTCACCGAGCCGAGTAATAAAGTGGGTATATGTGTATATAATATATTTATATACTTTTAGTGCGGTCGATTGAAACTAAAAAGGGAGATGCACAGTTACATGTGATAGCAGTCCTATATACAAAATTTCAATGCTCTGAGGCTACTCATTTTTTAGTTCTGCGAGATACATACTTGCAGACGACACAAAAAAATCTGAATTGGTTTTATAATTTGTTTGGGGAAAAAGAGTCTAGTTCATCCATTTAATGTATTGTAGGCTGTGTCTTAATCGTTCAAATAGGTAATATAAAGTGGGTTTTCGCCCCCTACCTGTGAGACAATGTTTTCAAAACTCTTTGTCCGTGTTCCGAATCTGAAAGTTTAAAAAAATTTCTTGAGCCGGGGGGGCGTATTTTATAATTTCAGAGAATTAATGCAGTAAGCCTTGTATTTACCTCTTATGTATTTAGTTTTAATTTATGAATATAAAAACTTATTTTCATTCATGTTTTGGTATTTATCAACATTTTCCATATACATATTTTCTTGTTTAGTCTAGAAAACATATTAAGAAATAACATAAATGTATTTTTCAAATTTGGGAAAGGAGGGGGGATGATAATCTAGAATGGTTAAAAGGGATGCATGGTGCAAAAGAATTTGAGAACTAGTGTTCTAGATTCATTGTTGATTTTCCATAAATGAACTAAAGGTGTTTTTTTTCCCGGGGGGGGGAGTACTGATATTTGTTGCATACCGGTAAGGGGAATTTTGAGTTATTAGAGCTCCAGTGTAATCTTTGTGTTTGAAGAATATATCATTTATTTAAACGGACACCTCCTAAATGATTAATTTTTTTAGTGATAGCATTCAAAATTATGAGTACATCTATTACAAGTTTTTTTACCCCAGTTTAATTATACAACAGTATGATCTGATCAGACACTTCTATTTACAATGCGGGGGGCAAGATTTAGGTATTTCGTTTGATTCATTGAGTCTGCTTATGTTACCTGTCGGGGAAGTAAGAGATGCTGGATGGCTGCTGACTTGAATTGTACTCTGCGCGATGTTCAGAACGTTTCCAATTTGTGACAACATTTTCTGCATATTTGCTTTCTTTTTTCCACTTGTAAGAGATCCATCATTTAAAGCAGAAAGTGGGTCAATATTTCGTTCATTTGTTAAGGAAGTTGCTCTAATCTCACTAAATAACTCCGAATTGAGAGTATCTGGAGCAATTTCCATACACTCTCTGTCGCAAGGCATGTTTGAAGAAGAAACATTTTCTCCAAACTTGAATCTATCATCGACGCTTCCTAAGATATCGATCAGCGACTTCAGTTTCTCGGTAATTTCTTGAACGTAGCTGTGTATTTTTTCAGATTTCTTTTCCATTTCTTTATTAAAATGATCAATCTTTTCTAAACAAGTTTTTACCATGAATGGGAATAAGTTTACATGATTTTGATGTTGGTTTGATACATCTGTACTTGGCGTTAGGTCTCCGGAATGAAAGTTGTTTACTGAAGTGTCCACGTTTTCAAGATTGAATGCTGTTGAAGTTCTTTCCGATATGTCTAAAACTTCTGTCATATTCTTATATCTCAACCAGTCTTTCATAGTTCCAATCTGAGTGAATTGTTGTACAGTTTCTTGCAGTTGTACAACTCTAGAGTTCCATTCCTCCATTGTAACTTCCAGATTTCGCGTAACTTCTTCGCAGTGTTCCGTATTCTTTTGATATCCTAGTTCAACCCTTCTGTATATGTCGTCAAACTGATCGTCAATGTTCTCTAGAGTACTCTTTATTGCAGATATGTCGAAAATTTGTTTATTCACTGCTTCGAAAATTTCCCTAAGCCTTTTATCAGTTTCATCCAATCTGGCGGTCAAAAGTTTGCTTGTGTTTTCGTGAAACACTGCTACGCAATGCATGGCATCCTGTCCAACAGTTAAAAATTGGTCATAATTTTCCTTTGCTTTTTCTGCGGCCACAGCGAGTGCTTGAATGATGGTGCTTTTAATGTCTTCTCTGTCCTGTTCGAGATGTGAAAAAATTGTTTTCATATCTCTTCTTTTGTCTTCCCTGTCACGAAGTAATTGCTTTCTAGCTTCCCTCGTAACATCGTTTAAGCTTTTCTTGGCTGCAAGAATTATAGCTTTCACTGTTTCATTTTCGCCTACCTATAAAAAACATTAAAATGGCTTTAGATGACATGTAGTTCTAGTATACCTCACATTACTTTTTCATATTTTTGGTATATAAAGTGTAATATGATGCCTTTTGAACGCTATTCTATTTTTCAAATTTTTCGATAAATTTTATTGCGGAAACTACTTTAAGACTTTTTATTTTATTTAGTCTGTTTAAAAATTGCATTTTACATATTCATTATGACTGCATTGTAAACTGTATCTTATATTGCACTTAATGTCTTCTTGCCTAAAGTGTAATCTTTTCTTGCCTGCTGAAGTACAAATGATTTAATTCGTTCGGAAGCCTTGGAAATCATTATCTGTACGCGTATTATCTACAGTTAAAACAGAGTCCCTTTACGCTATTGATAACATCATGCTGGTTTACCAAGCTTATTAATGAACCAAACGAGGACTTCATATTCGTCAAGGACGCTTTTCTTAGGGTACCAGTTTTTAAACATTGACTGTTGAGAGTTAAAAATAGACGTTTCTGTGAAGATCTGTTCCGATTATGAAAGGCATATAGTTGCAATTCCCATAAATACGTCAAATTATTCGTCAAATTTGAAGGACTAAAGATATCAGAGAATTAAGTGCAGTAAAAATAATCTAATGCAATCCTTGTTAATGTATTTGCAATTAAGTGACATGACAGCCTCTACTCATAATTGGAAAATATAAAAACTTCAGTTTGAAAAGAATATTGAAATTTGCCCTCTTTTTGATGTCATAGTAGCATGACATGAAAATCAAGAACGCTGAATGGCTTTACCAAAGGATAACTGCAAGAATAACAGTTTTGTTATTCATTCATTGACATATTCTTATCGAATGTATGTAAGAATAAGTATTTTTAGTAAACTGGAATACTAAAGTTCACTGAAAGAATGTTTTAAAAGTACGTGTAATTAATTGCAGGCTCAATTGCAGCTCAAAGGCAAATTGCAGGCTGCAACTGATCCATTCTAGAACCATTTGACAGATTTCGATGGAATCCAAAATTTAGATTTTCATAACTTTAAATGTTTTATTTGTAATTTAAAACTGAATTCGAAGGCAAAACTAAAACAGTTTAATCACATGTATTAATTAAGCTATGAAGACTAGAAAAAGTAATAAAGGAAACTAAATTTTTTAATGAATTTACTAATTTTGATACTTTTAAATTTAAATGGAACAGATGATGTAGTTTTCACAAAATGACAACTAGGCCCTTAAAATTCCTAGATTTTTTCTTTTGGGGGGGGGGTTACTTGTAGTTGTCACAGTGAAAGAAAATTACCACATCCGCGATTTATTACCAAAGTTGAATGCCGACTGAAAATGAAAACTATGCCAATGCTATGCTTCGCGCAGACAACGTTTTCGATAAGGCACTTTATGTATCGTAGAGAAACTAAAAGCGCATGTTGATCATGTTTCCTGTTTCTCAATATGTTATTAATTTTCAAATTAGCAGCAGGTGAGAAGAATGCAATATTCTTTTACCAAAAATTGCATTTTATCTTGCAGCATGCAAAAATGGTCACGAAATGCACCTGTATATATACAATGAAGCATTTGCAGATGTAACATTAGAAGTTGCGGTTGCCTATTTATGTAGGAAAATGCTCTGCGTACAATAGTGTTTGTTTTGCTTAGATAGTGTTGCAAATTATTTAATTTTGTACAGAACTCAGAGAGTATACAATAGCGGAAAAAGCAATCAAAAATTATGCTTGGCAGTTTTCTTTCAGATGATCCGCTTTAATAGATAAGCACTTTTTTTGGAAGGGGGTATTTAAGCCAGTAATTTATAGTCCCTAAAATGTATGGAAATCTCCCTAAAATACTTTCTATAATAACTTATGCACTCACCAGTGATTTTGCTTGTGCCGAATGGTTTCGTTTCTTAGAAATCAGTTCTGTCTCCGTTTGTGTCCAGCCAACCGTTAGATCCAGTGGTTCCAATTTATCACTCAAGGATTTAGCATTCATTACTCCATTGGAATTTTTTAGGATAGCCTCTTGTTCTTCGCAGTGTTTCCAGAAGGCATGGTTCAAAGAATGAAATTCTTCCACCAAGGCATCGAGTGTTCTTTGTATGTTGTTGAATCGACATTCAGTTCGGTGATTCTCTTCTTCGAAGGATTGCTGGAACCTTTCACAGATGCGATGGATTACGGATTCTAAATCATTTTCTAAATTTGTTGAGAAACCACTACATTCGTTGTTAATAGCCAGCACCATTTCCTTCATGTGTGCCCAATCCTCGTTAGTCTAGGGAAAACAAAATTTATAATTATTTTAGTTCCAAATTTAAATTGCAAGTCACTGCTTATGGGTTTCTGTCGAGATTGAATTATTATTATTGATTAATCACTAATAATCGAGAAACGAATTATTTTTTTGCAATTTTATTGTTATCAAGTAATCATTAATTATCGAAAGAAATTAAGAATCAAGAACTTTTTTGTCTGCATTTGTGACTTAGACGCTAGAGTGTGACACCTACTTAGCTAATGGTCGGAGATTCGGACCTAGCCTCAAGCAAGGCGAACTTATAAGCCTTGCTTGTTGTTTGTTGTGCTTGGTCTTGCCTCTAGTAGAAACTAGAGATGTCGCCACTACTGTAGCATTACGTATCGTTGTACTGTTACTAAATTCCGACTGAATTGGGGTATAAATGGTTGAATAAATCTTCTGAATAATCGTATATTTCACATCTTGTCTCTGTGACATCTTCTATGACTCTTCTACTTCCAGGTTCCCATATTGGAAGACAACTGGCAAAAAGCCTGCAATCCATGTAGGCTAGGCCCAGTATAATAGCGGTAAATGGAATGGAAACTGAATAATCTGTGACTGCTATAAAAGAAAATCAGCATAATTTGGGGCTTTGAATTTTCTTATTTTTGCTTTTCACAGGATGTGGTGAGTTGTTTGCGCGCCATTTTCACATTATGAAGTTTTTTATTCGGATCGCATGCAGGTACGAAAATGAGGTTAGGGCGAAAAGTACATGCTTTTTTATACGTTTTAATAGTTTATATTCCTTCAGTACTTCAGAAAAGTCGAATGCAGTGTAAAGCCCTACAGTACATTGAACTGTTAAAGAATTCTGTAAGGGTACAAATACTGAAAAAAAAAAAAAAGAAAAAAATTCCTGTATTTTTCATATTTTTGCTTCATTCTTTAAAGGATCTGTGTGTTTTTATTCAAAAATTATCGAAACGGTCGTCTACTTTAGGTGTCATCTGTGACTCTTCAGCATCGCTAATCAGATGCCGCTCCCTTTCGAAAAAAAGCGGAACGGAGTTTGTCATATATGGAATTTTAACTGTGATAGAAAATAGAAAAATAATTATTACTTCATATGTTGTTCTTTTCAGTTCCTCTATTTCTTTCAGGAGAAGATCCATGGGAGATAACGGAGCTGGGCCAATGATTTTTCTTCTTATGAATCTTGAAATCTACTTAAAAATAATATAGTGTATCAGTTAACATGCAACATTAGGAAAGGGGGCGGACACAAACGTTGAAAATTAAACGAGATCAGACAGTTAAGGATACTATTTATTGCAATTAAGGTTACAATTAGGGATTAAGAAATATAATCAATACTTCATAAATTATTTAATTTTTTCATAATATTCAATTATAAGTGCTCAAAAATTGTCTTACGAAAACGGACTTCTTTTTTCCCCTCATTATCAAATTTACTAAATGAAGTTTGAATTCGTAACGTATTTTTGTGAATATTAAACACTTCTGTATATAAACAACTTTAAATTTTTGAAAAAAATTCATTTTTTTTGTATGCCTAAATTGAGATGTAAACATCTTGTGAAAATTAATAAATAAATTTTTATTATTATTCTGATAAACAGATCTTAGATCTTGAGATAGATTTATTACAACTATCAAGTATTTTGACTTACGAAGCAAGTATGTTTAGATAAAGACACACCATAAATTATGTTGCATTAACTTGAGTAATTAATAGCAAGTTACAATTGAGCACTTGCAAGAAATACTAAAAAACTGCTGAAAATTTAAAATTTTTTCTAGAGCAATTAACCAGCTTTCTCAATCTAACAAACATACTTCAAGTGCAAAGTTTTAACGTAGTGAACCATCTCAAAAATAAAATAAATAAAAAATTTATAAAAATTTTTTAGAGCTATTGAAATGTTGTCACTACATTTTATCCAGCTCTTGTACTTTGCTAAGTAACTTTACTTATGAGAAGCCAGATGTCAAGTTATCGTTCTCTAGCTGTAGTCTAGAAACTGATTAGTAAAACTTAATATATAATCAATCAAAATATTTATTATTGACAGATTATGGATTACGGAATTTAAAAAGAACTACTACTGAAAACTCAAATGGGCAACTGGAACAGAGTTTTAATGACCTAAATCCACTAAATTCGATATGAGCACCGGAACTATTCTGTATTTGTTCAACAAAATGTTCGTTTCGAGAATTTATGACATAACAAAGCAGAAATGTTAGTTAATCACGTTTAGATAAATAAGAGTTCGTACTATCTTCAGTTTCAATGTACTTATTATCTTGAATAAATTATTGATTGTTTATAATTCAATCAATTAGATTTAAAAATGCAAATTTTAGTTTCATAGACATTATATATATACTCCTTTTAATAAGATTTAGCTTTTGATTTTTTTCAGTGGTTAAATTTTTAACCAGCTATTTAGTGTTCTTGTTCTCGAAAAAGAGACTTCTAAATGCTTTCATGTTAACAGCGAAAAGAGTGAAAATGCCGTCCATTTCCATATTATGGATACATAATTACCAATGAATAATGTAAAACGGTATTTGCAATTCTAGAGAAAAACAAATTAAGTTATCGCAAATTTTCAGCTCTTTAAACTGAATTGTTTTGTCTTACATTCAATTCTAAATTTCAAGTGCTAGTAGAATAGCTACTTATCTCATTGAGGCCTTGAAACTGAGTTTAGGCACATAGGCATTTTCCAAAAAGCTCATCTGAATTATATATGTTTTTGCAAAATGAACTATGTATACCTTTGAAGTTGTGCTAAGGAATAAAGATATGTAGGTCAAGAAAATATGTGCTCATAAGAAATTATCTTATTTAGCCGGGCGTATAGTAATGTAAGTGGTTTCATCTACAGCTAACATTAGGAAGATCTATGATTCGAATCCCGATGAGAACACAGTTGATTCTTCACGTTCTTGCTCCAAAACCTTTATACTCTACATGCTTAATTTCCTTTTTCAATACAAGAGGATTGGCTATCACGGCAGTACTGCAGCGCTGCTATGTTGATGCTACATTGGTGGACAATATTAAGAGGTGGAACACTTTTCCCCAAATATCTCGAGAAGTACTGGATAGAAATAAATGAAATTAGGTACGTGTATAACCTATTGTAGGACAAAAATGTGTACAGAACAACAGTGAAAATACCATTAATTAGCATGAGTTATGACCAAAAGTCCAATGTTGTTCAAGCATGAGGTTGAAAGATGGCAGGAAAAATTTGGCTAGTATGGTGTGTAGTCTCCTCTGAGAGAAAGAGAGCATGCACGAAGCGTAGCCATACTATTAACAAGAGAGTTCAGAAGTGCCTGTAGAAGGCGTACCCACTCCTCCACCAGAGCAGTTTTTAACTTCTGAATGGTTCTGGGTGGGGTTGACGTATTGCAATAGTAATGTCAGGTAGCAACTCAAGCATGTTCAATAGAATTAAGGTCAGGAGATTTGTCTGGCCACTTCATTCGATGAATATACTTGGTTTCCAGATAGTCATAGTAGGCCATATGTGGTTGTGCATTGTTGTCCATGAAAATGAACTCTGGCCCGACAGCTACCCTGAAAAGTCTCACATAGGGCTCTGGGATCTCCTGCCTGTACCCTTGTGCATTTACAAAACCAATGCCAAACGCATGGAGCTGTGTACGGGTATTTTGTATGATCCCTACCCAGACCATCATTCCTCCACCACCGTCCGTTTCTATGATGTTGCTGGGATGGTATCGGGTCCCAGGTTCCCACGATGTCAATAATCACCGAGAATCAGGTTGTAGACTGAATATGGACTCATTCGTGAAGAGAACATTACCCCACTGAAGTTGTGTCCAGTGCTGTTGTTATATGGACCATTGTAAGCCTCTGTTTTACAAGTGAATGGGATGCAAATAACGAGCTTTCTGGCGTACAATCCTATCTCATGAAACCTTCTGGCAACTGTCTTCCTGGAAACTGATGTTCTTGTGGCCGTAGCGAGGTCGCAAGACAGTTGTGTGGCTGTAGGTATCCTCTGGCGCTTCGTTGAAAGTACCAAATATCGGTAACCATTAGTCGTTGGGGGCTCTCGGGTGACCTTGTTCTGGTTTTCGGAGACTGCCCCGCTGATTTTAAACTGATTCCGCAAATTAGAAATGACACTTGGTGTTACATCCAGTTTTCTTGCAACCTGAGTTTGAGATCGCCTTGCCTCAAGCCTACCCACGATTCTCCATCTCTTACCTTTGTCTAAGCGATGATGTGTACTCATTTCATTTTAAAAAAAGCAAAAAGCAGTAAGATTATTCCAGAAACGTAATAAAAACCACTACTGTGTCGCAGAGCGGAATGAGCTGAGCATATGGACGAGGACGTTTATACATCCTGCTGACGAAGCGACTCCCACAGGAACATATAAACTCATCTCAACGACACAGTGATATTATATCGCCATCAACTGTCCATGTTTTGTCTGGTATTTTAGAAGAAGTGACAGAAAATGTTTCCCATTTTTTAATTTTGTTTACCAGTATATTTTCTAGGAGAAGGACATAAGCACTTAAATCTACTATCTTTCGCATGAAATGTATCTCCAATGCAATAAAATAATTCCGTTTAATGATTAAAAAGATGTAAACACATATCAAGGAAATACATATGTAAACACACATCAAGGAAACACTTCTTCTGAAGACATTTTATCAAATTTTGCATGCTTCTATCAGAGGAAGAGAAAGTTTCGTGCATTATTAAGGTACACAGAAGATTCCCGTATTTGCTTTGCTTAAACAAGCATTAGTAATTTTAACTTAAAAGCTTTTAACTTAATATTCACTATTCACTGTACACTAAAGAAGTAATAAAATATGTAAAAAGCAGACATTTAAAAGAGAAGCCTTTAGGATTTCCTTTGAAAAACTGCATTTAAAGTATACTTATTCACTCTGTCTATTTAAATAAGCAACGGAACTAAAATTCTGTTCCAAAGCAATGAAACATTGTATTTCATTTTTATGTGTTCCATTGTTTCAGTTGAATTAACACAATACTCTTTGGTTTCAATTTACTTCGATAATTATGTATTCATTTTTTTAATCTATAGTAATAAAATCTGCGTGCGTATGTCTGTTTGTTTGTTTGTTGTTTGCGGCAGTATCTACTGCGGAGTAGCTGGCAGTTGAATATCGAGAGAGGGACCACCGGATTCCAAATATTCGTGGGAAGCCATTTCAAACACCCCATTTTTGTACGACTTGTATCAGCCGAGATATGAATTAAAATCCTAATTTTCGCCCTCATTTTTCCGAGTGGCAACAGTCTCGCCCTCATCTTTTCGAGTGGCAACAGTCTCTTCGAAATAAAGCAGATTTTTATCTGCTTTATTTGGAAAAGTGTTGCCATTGCTTGTTTTCAAATCATAGAGTTCTTTAAAAAAATTCCAACTTTTACAAAATATGAAATAAAAATAGCACCGCCAAACATTAAATATATTACTTCCGATTCCAAAGTTTCCTGGCAAGCCATTTCTACCATTTTCATCTTCGTACGACTTCAACCGAGCTATTCATTAAAAACTCGGAAAACACTGAATTTCCCACACATTTTTCAAAGTGACAACAGTCTAGCGCGCTGGAGATAAAAAACTGCTTTATTTCGAAAAGTGTTGCCACTTGTGGCTTTGAAATCGTCGAGTTTGTTAATAAAAATTTGTCAGAAGTAAAAATAGCATTGCCAAACATGATACATAGTATTATTATATAAATCATATTCTGACGTTGTAAAAAGCATGCGATTGCATGTGATGTCTTTGTATGTTGAAAATGTTTCGTTAATGTCAGCATTTTAAATAAATGGTTGCTGTTAGCAACTTTTTTGTTTCAGGTTAGGATAACTGACACGATATGTTATTGCCACTTTAATTTTTTATTAATATTGAGAAAAAGTTGTTATATTGCATTAAATTCAAATCATGACGTCATACGTATTAACCTGAAGTGTCAAAATTTTGTGTTTCCTGGTTGGCAACAAGAAAATTATTTACGAATTGGTTGTCGCTTGGAAAGAATGAATTAATTTCATTCATACACTGCTCGACATTGAAAATGCAACACCAAGAAGGAGTGGTCAGAAAGTGATGAAATTTGGAAAAAGTGATAAGTAATCTGTATTTCAAAATGATAGAATACAGAGCGAGAACGGCGTCGGCTCAGTAGGATGTAGGACCACCGCGGACAGCGATGCATGAAGAAACACGTCTCGGCATAGAGTCAATAAGAGTGCGGATGGTGTCCTGAGGGATGGCTCTCTATTCCCTTCCAATCATTTGCCACAGTTTGTCTTCTGAACGAGGCAGGTGCAGAGTCTGCAAACGGCGTCCAATCACATCCCACACATGTTCGATTGGTGACAGGTCAGGAGGGTACGGTGGCCAGGGAAGCATCTGTATGCCTTGCAGAGCATGTTGGCAGATGTGAGCACTGTGTGGACTGAAAAATTTTAGGCAGCCCCTGAAGGATTGCCACTGGCCGCAGTACATTATCCAAGTATCGTTGGGCCGTCATAGTGCCCTGAATACGAATTAGAGGTGACCTGGAATCGTAGGCAATAGCGCCCCAAACCATTATGCCACGTTGTCGCATGGTGAGGCGTTCCACAGTTACTGCCGCATTAGATCTGTCTCCACGTCGACGCCACATACGTATGCGGCGACTGTCACTAGATAAATAGAAGCGTGACTCATCTGAGAACACGACATTTCGCCATTCTGTCATCCACATCGCTCCAGGCCGGCACCATTCTAAACGTTGGCGTCTATGCTGTGGGGTCAATGGCAGTCTTCTTAACGGACGTCGTGAGTACAGGCCACGTTCAACCAATCGACGGGAAATGGTTCTCGTCGACACGGGAACATCCAGGGTATCTTGCGCATGCTGCAGAATCTCGGTACAAGTGACTTGCGGGACCGCCACAGCTTGTCGGCAGATGCGTCAATTCATGCGTGCTGATGTCACTGTGGCTGCACCTGCACCCCTCCTTCTTGAAATTCTTAAAAGGAATTGTTGGAAGAAAGTTGGAACAATTCTTGAAAGGAATTGTTCCAACTTTCTTCAACAAAAACCAACTTTTTTCGATAATTCGCCTGGCAGAAATAACGGCACGAATACTGTCCATTCTGCACGTTCCTTCCCTTATATCTTACTTCACGTGCGTCAGAGAGCTGCACATTTCACATCATTCGCATAACTCAGTGACGTGCGTCTACTCTAAAATTTGCATAAATTTCGGGCCACTCCTTCTTGGTGTTGCATTTTCAATGTCGAGCAGTGTACGTAAATATTTTTACACACTTGCTTTTCAGGTGCACATAGAACTTGCAGATTTTACTTTGGCTGTAGCTCGCTAGTATTATATAATATTTAAAATAAATTTTTCTGCAATATTTATTAGTATCCTAATGATAATGAACATCATTTCTGGTGTTTATTACGATTTTCTGCTTTTGAATGAAAATTACCCATAGTGTTGCCTTAAAATGAGTTTAAATAGATTTCGTTCGATTTCAATGTTTTGTAGAATAAAACTTCTAAAAGGGAAAAATGATTTTAGATCTTTTTTTATTCAACACACAAATTATTATTTTTTGTCTGACACGGAAAACAACGATGATTTTATTTTCTTTAGATTTTCTGCCATAAAATAAAACTCAGAATATAATTAACACTTGAAAATTATTTCATTGAAACTGAAACTAAACTGAAAGAAAGTAAAAAAAGAAACCAAAACATGCAATATAATCGAAGAAATTCATGAAATATTTGCTATATTTACAATTCGTTTTTCATATGCAGCTGCTATATTAAATATTCTTCCAGGTACAGTGTTCAATCCAAGTAAGCCATTGTAATTAACTAAATAAAATTAAATTCTCAAGTCGGCTTGATTGCTACACTATTGTTTGTGAAAAATGCAACATAATGAAGGAATTGTTGGAAACGAATGTAATTTATTCCACATATTGCTGATAGCGGTACAAATATACGATCAAATTTACAAGACAAAAAACAAAATGAACGTGGGAAATCACTACTTTGTGTGTCTGCGGAAGGCTTGCGCAGTCTGGCTCCACAACTTCCCTTACGTAGCGATCACTGTTGAGGTTGCCCGTAATCTGCACTAGATGGAATAGACAATTATGCCCAATAGTTCCCCACACCATGATGCCAGGCGTTTGTGCCGTATGACGCTGGATGAACACACTGTGGGAGCAGGCGTTCCCCTCTGTAACGTCTGACGCGTACTCTTCCATTATTTTACTCCAGACTGTAGCAAGAGTCGTCGAAGAAAAAAACTTGTTGCCACAGGGCTCGCCATGCACTCGGTTGCCGTGCCCATTGAAGTCGGAGGCGTCTGTGATTCAGCGTCAGAGGAATCCTGCGCAGAGGAACTTTTGCACCCAGTGCATGCTGCAGCGAACAGCGGAACGTCCAACGTTGTGCTTACACAAGAGTTGACGCTGTACGATCCGTCACAGCCATGCGGATGGGGTGTTTGTCGTCCCGTGCCGTTGTGCTATTGCGTACTCCACTGACAGAATTTCGCCTTGTTTGGTTCTCCTCTGTTCATTTTCTCCAAACATGCATCATTCTTGTGGCATTACGCTGCCTACGGGATTGCCCGATAGGAAAGTCCGCCCTCTCTTATACCGACTATGCGGCCGCGTTCGAACTCCCTTGGTTGTTGGTATGCCACCCTTCGCTGTTGACAAGGCATATTGACCACTGATTAAACGTTCACCACAGACAGAGGACGATAAACAGATTTCAACGCAGCTTTACAGTCTGTTGCATACACGGAACAAGCTGCCGGTTTTCATTCCACGCATGCGCAATCGCTTTTTAATTCTAGCCATTTGCATGTCTTAGCTCACTTTACATTTTCTGTAAATTTGGTTCAATTTGCATAATTCCTTCATGGTGTTGCAATTTTCACAAACATTAGTGTATATTCCAGTTATTAAATACAATGCATTCTCTTTAAGCCGACCACCTGCGGTTCCAGATGATTTTTGTCTTCTGTAGAAGTTTTCTTGTTAGAAAACTGATGTTAAATAGTGATGTTTACTTATATGCTCCAAAGTACCAATCATTTGCAGAAGTAGTTATCTTAGGGCGGTCGTCACCATAAGAAGATTTATTGTAGGTTCTGCAAGGAAGAAATATTTCTTTAAATTAAAAAATTTACCGAATTCGTAGTATATTATTCTTATAACAGATGTACTGCAAAAATGTGTTTACAAGGGTAATCGACTTAATGGTTATCAGAAAATTTGATTTTTAAAATCTTGAAGTTCACTTGAGCTAAATTTCTTTCCATTCCTGAAAACGTCGAATGTCTTTAAGATATTTTTTTTCATTTAGAGAGCATGATTCTATAGTAATTTTCACACTCTAGTGTATTCTACTGTAATTAAACATTTAAATATAATGCCATATTCGATATGAAATTGAACTCGTTGCCACTCAGATATATTGCAGCTGTATTTTCGATTATTCAGCAACTAAAGTCTTTCGTTTTAAAGTCTATCCCAGACATTAGAGGAATTCCGAGATTTATCGAAATTTAGAAGAATATATAAACTCACCTTTTGGAAAAGTATCCATGCTATGAACAGTACCAAAACACCTTAAAAGAAAAAAAATATTTTAATAACTTCTTCAAGCCTTTAATAATCACATTTTATTAATTAATAGGTGTCTGGTTATAAAAAGAAGGGTTAAATTTCTTTGATATTGCAATAGAAAAGAACTGCATGAAAAGACATATCCTCAGAATCATGTACAAATTACAAAATAATTTATTGCTGTGTTCACTCTCGAATATTCTTTATGACTTAAGGCGATTACTACATTCTTATGTTGCAACAAGTCTGGCAAAAAAACAAAAAAGCCTAATTTATTGTCTGTTTGTTATTTGATTATATTTCTGATTTTCTATTGTTACTGAGTTTTCAGTTTTTTAACTAAATCTAACCAGCTGGACTGCTTAACGCATTTATCGTAATATTTAAATTTTCCGTGAACCAGCAGATTATTATTTCGAATCCCTCTGAGCTATTTTTCGATTTTCCACTGAAAATAAATGTCTTATTATTTCTGTGATTTATTAAGATTTTCCATGTAATATGTAACAATTTTACGTTATTTTATTAATGTATATAAAATATTATGTCAATTAATTTTTTACATCATAATTTTATGTTATATAAATATAATTATTAGATTTTTACGTTATTTAAAAAGGGATAAAATTTGTCTTTGCTCTTTTGATGTATTTAAAAAAATTATTAGGAATCTACTTATCAGCAATGTGTGTTACATATTGTGATATACTTGAAGTAATCAATTTATTTTCTTCTTTTATGTAATGAATATACATATTTGCACAGTTAAACATTTCTGCTTTTCTTTCTCGATATATCAATTTTATTTCTTTTTAAAGTTTATAATTTGTATTTGCTTTTCGTATTTTGCTATTTTATTGGCATTTTTAATCCTTGCAACTTTCTCTATGTTACTATGCTTTCTGTTTATTAATACGATTATTATTATTATTGTTACAACTTATTTAAAAAAGTTGATACGTACACCACGCGACTTCCTTGTATGGAATATCAAATTATAGGCATTTTTTTCCTGCATTTCGTTTAAACTTATTTCCTCGAATTTCATTAGAGATATATCTCTCATTCAATTAATTCAGTTCTCATGTCGAGGCAAGGCAAAAATACATAAAAACTCAAAATATTTTCATTGAAAATTGAAAGATGTAGAGGGAAAAAAAAACACAAATTACAGTTAAAATATTTAAAAAAACAGTTTTCACAATTAAAATTACAGTTTCTAAGCAAAAACAAGCAATTCGGCCAGCAGGCAAGAAGGCAGATTTTTCGGTGCACAAAACTAAAAGGTTCCTTTTGGTCCCACTTGGCAAAAAGATACTGAAGGTGCAGAAAGAATTAATTCACTATTTTTCTGAGTTTCAAATGTAAACAAATATGGCTGCTGTGGTAAAAAAAAATTAGGCTTAGCCGCACTTAAACCACTTTTAAATTATTGATAATTCTACAAATATTGCATGCAGATTAACTAAAGGCATAAAAACCTCAACCGAAAGATAAGAACAGCATAATTCAATCATTTTTAAAGCAAAAAATGAACAATTTACCGGCATATATGAATAAAAAACTGAGCTCACTGAGTCGAGTAACAGACTGGATTATATACAAAATTTCAACGTTCTGAGGCTACTCGTTTTTTAGTTATGCCAGATACATAGATTTTTTCGTGGTGTTCAAATCTCTTGAGTCCATTTTAAATCAGCTTATAATTCGTTTTGGGAAAAAGAGACATTTATTCTGTCCTAACGTACAGATGTCACGCAAAAACATCGTTAAATTGCATTCGATAGCGGTCAAAATGTATATTTTCGTTGAAATATGGTCCCCGGAATTATTCGTGATTACAATACTTCCTTTACTTCGCACAAGAAAGTAAGAATTAAGCCCTGTAGAATAAAGATACTAAAAACTTTGCAAATTGTTATGTTTGTTTTGATATCAACGGAGGTCTTCTATTGGATATCACGTTATCTGCTATGATCGCTCTGACTAACTTAGTGGCTCAGAAGAACTTTCATACAAAATCCACCTATATAGACGAAATTCTACACAGGGAGGCATGTTTGTCAGAGTGCGATTCTACACAAGCGACAAACTTGTGAATGAGACTTGTCTGGAGATACGTCTCCTCATGCAAACGGAGTTTTATTAACTACAAATTCGTCCAGAGACAGAAGAGAAAATTTCTGGATCAACTTAAACAATTAGCCCCATAGAATGTTTCAGATATTTTACAGTTCTTGAATTATAAATGTAAAATTATAAAAAGGATAAAAAGTAAAAAAGCTGAAATTTTTTATAAAAATGGTGCTAATTAATATAGTTATATATCTATACCTGTACCTATAGACGCACACACACACACAACACACACACACACACACACACACATATATATATATATATATATATATATATATATATATATA